>JAEIJG010000622.1:0-22634 GCA_037289395.1 Beauveria scarabaeidicola
AAGGGAAAACCTTATAAATTATAAAAAAAAAAAAAAAAAAAAATTTTTTTTATTATAGAATTACTATTTATAGGTTAATAATTAATATATAGTGATAATATAGAATAGAAGTAAGGATAATATATAGTATAAGAGTAAGAGAAAAGTAAAGAGGACTTTATAAAAAAGTTAGTAATAGAATAAAGAAGAATAATACTATATAAAGGTAGTAAGTATAGTATATAGTAAGGGCGTACTTATAAAAAGAATAGTTAGCTAAAGAAGAGAAAAAAGAAGGAAAGAAGAGAGGGCAGGAAATACCTTTTATAAAGATTATAAAGGTATAGTAATAAGTAAATTTAATATTAAAAGAAGCTATTATTATATTAAAAGAGTTATTTAGAGTATAACTTATATTATATATAAGCTATATATCTATTAAGAGTATATAGAGAAAAGGCTATACTTAAGTAATATATAGTAGGGTAATTAATAAGGATAATAAGTAAAAGGTAAGAGAATTAAATATATTATAAAAAAGAGCTATTTTAAGAGGAATATATTATATATATAAGCTATATATTTATTAAGTATTAATAAAGAAGAAGCTATTTATAAGCCTAATATAGTTAATATGCCTATATATAGTTAATATATATATAATAATAATAAGCACTATAAATAAGGCTAAAGAGCTTAATATAAGAAAATAAGCCTTACCTTAGATAAGTAAGGAGGTATAAAAAGAGGAGGTAGAAGGGAGGGTAGCCTATTATAGTATAGTCATATTATAAGTAAGAGAATATAGCTATAAGCCTATAAGGCTAGGAAGCTAGGAACCTTAGTATTATAAGATAGTGGGGGTCTATATATAATAGGGGAGGATATAGCTATAAAGCCGTGAGGTCCTTATATAGACTAAGTAAGGGGGATTCTTATTAGTAAATAATAGAGTTATACTATTATAATATAGCTATTTATTAAGATCTCCTTTATCACTTCCTTTATGCTAGCCGTTATCTGATAAAAGGCTCCTTATATTATACTACTATAAGTTACTAGCTTTAATAGGATATTAAGTACTAAGCTCTTAGAAAAGAATAATTCTAGGCTAATAAGTCTAAAAAAGCTTATTAATTATAATATAGTAACACCCTTTTAGTTAAGTAAGCTTATTATATAGTCTAGGATAAGGAATTAAAGGAGGAATAAGAGATTATAGCTTAAGTAATATACTATAAGTGCGTAGTATAATAGGCGGCGTTTAGAGTGTTTAAAGAAGTTATAAAAAAAGCTAGAGATAAATAGAAGGATAGAGTACTTAAGAGGCTTTTTATATATAAAAAAGATAGTTAGGTGTGTTAGTTATTATGCTATTAAATTAAAGCTATTTATACTATTAAAAATGACGAATTTAGTAGTGTGACGAATTTAGTGGGGAGCACCCTCTTTAAGAGGGTGCGACGGTGCTAGCTTGCTAGCTTAGTCGTGGCTAAAGTGGGGGCGGGCACGAGTATAGGTAGGTATTGGTGGCATTAAATAGCTGGTGAGGGCCGCTAGAGGCTCATTATAAGGCCTGATAATGCACTAACAATTGGTGGTTATTAGTGGTTCCACTTTTTGCTTTTTCGCGACAATACGAATAGCTGCGTAAAAGATCAAGGGGCTCGGACCATTCCTCACTGGGCGCAAACGCCTTCTCCCTTCAGTCACCAAATGCCCAGCGTGATACGACGTCTTTTCTGCTCGGCTGCGCGGCGCGCTTCTTCTTCGAGGACAACAAGACGGCCTTGGTTAGAGACAGCCTCGCCAACCATTGGCTCAGCGAGTCGCGTCACGGCTCGCCGATTTCACATCTTGGCAGCCCTATCTGCGGAGCCCAAATACCAATGGATCGACGGCGCTGAGCATCTGCCCAAATATTCGCCTGGAGGCTATCACCCCATCGAGATTGGGAGTGTCCTGCATGGCAGGTACCGCGTCATAGACAAGCTTGGCTACGGGGGCTGGTCAACGGTATGGCTCGTCCACGACGCCCAGCAAACGCGATACCTGGCGCTCAAGGTGGGCATCGCCGAGTCGCTACCCAGAGAGATGCCCATTCTCCGCGCACTTGGTGCTTCCGGAGACGCGCCCGGCTCAGACGCGGTTCCGCACCTTGTCGACGAGTTCACGGTCGAGGGCCCCAACGGAACCCATCCCTGCTACGCGACTGCTCCCGCCCTGGCGAATCTCAGAGACACGTCCTTCAGCCGCCTGTTTCGGATCGACGTTGCTCGTGCGCTATGTTATGAGCTCACGCTCGCTCTGGCGTTTGTGCATTCGCGAGGCTTTGTCCATGGAGGTGAGTGATGACAACGTAGTCTTCGCTGCCTGCCCTTGAGCGCCGCCACTAACAGCCGCATACAATTTTTCAGATGTACATCTTGGAAATATACTAGTCCGCGCGCGCGATAGCTTAAACGACTTGACGGTGGCCCAGCTCCGTCAAAAATTTGGCGAGCCCGACGTATACAAGGTAACCAGGACCGATGGCGAGGCCCTGCCCCCCAATGTGCCCGGCACTGCCGTTGTGGCTCTGGATATGGGCAAAAAGGCCCAAGATTTTTCGATACAAGATGCGCGTTTGATGCTAAGTGACTTTGGAGAATCGTTCATCCCCGCAAGTGAAGTCCGCCTGGGGAAGGATTGTCACACAGTCTTTGACTCTCGCGCGCCAGAGGCCTATTTCGAGCCTGATGCGCCCATGTCTTTCCCATCAGATGTCTGGAGTCTCGCCATTGCCATCTGGGATATTATCGGCATGCAGCCCCTGTTTAGCAGCGCATTTTATTCCAAAGACGCGGTCCGGTGCCAGATTGTCGATCAGCTGGGCCCAATGCCCGCCGAGTGGTTTGAGAAGTGGCCAGGACGAGGCATTTTCTTTGATGAGCATGGCCAGCCCATCCAAGGCCGACGCCCGTGGCCAGGGATGGAGCAGGCTTTTGAGGACTGTGTGCAATCTTTTAGGCGGCAGGACGGCATGGGCGTATTTTGTGACGAGGAATCGGCGGCGCTCCTCAACCTTGTCCGGAAAATGCTGGCATACAGGCCCGAGCAGCGGCCGACTCTGCAGCAGATTATCACGTCTGAATGGATGAGCGCGTGGGCAAGGAAGGATTATGAGCAAAGTAGGCGGTTGGATTCCTAAACTAAACGTAACGCCGAGTCGCAGCGCTGCCGCCGTCACAGAGGCCGAGTCCCTGGTCGAGGACATGTGCAAGCAGCAGACCTCGACCGCGTCGGCCACCAGCACTGTCAACACTAGTACCGTCACCAACGGCGCCTCGTCCTCGTCCCCGTCTGTCGGAAGCAGCTCCGTTGGTCGCGGCTCTCAGTCTAGCTCCGTCGCCACCCCCGGCTCGTCTACCGCCTCAGCTCCGACCAGCACGGTCGTGAAGAGTACCACCTCGTCTCGGGCCGACTCGACTACCTTGTCCACGGCTACTACTACAACCACGGACGAGACTATGACTATCACTACCACTGCCGCGTCCAGCGGTACCAGGTCTCCCAGCGCTATGAGGTCTTCAAAACGACGCTTATAATTACATCTATCTAGCACTTGTAAGCGCTCATGGGTATGATAGTATGCATGCATCTATAATCTATAATCTATAATAAACCCGCGTTCTGATACCTACTATGAAGACACATTCGCTGAAACGCCGTCGCCACACGCACGCTGCCAACATCGACGAACCGGTAAAACACATCTGCGACGCCCAGCGCCACGACAAAGTTGATGACGGTCGACAGCACCATGCCCGTCGCCCATCCCCTGTCCGTTTCCTTGCCCGTCATGGCCAGCACCGCGGGCGTCACGACGTACCCGACGGCGTGCAGCACTGGACCGTGCACAATGTACAGCGCGTAGCTGACGGTGCCGAGATACTGGGCCGTGGCCGTGAGGAACGGCCGCTGCAGCGTCGCACTGCTCGACACGGCAATCATGAAGAGCACCGCGCCGGGGCCGAGCGCGTAGCGCTTCGGGTCGCTGGTCCAGCTCGGCACCAGCCACCGGTAAATGAGCATGAAGCCCCGCGTCTCCTCTGCGTGCGATGGCGGAAATGACATGAGATACATGCCTGCCACCGCGATCAGCATGACGCCAAGACTCTGTATTATGCGGTGCTCTGGCGGCGGCGGTGTTGGCGGCGGCGCGGCGTCCCGCTTTGCCTCGACGTCAACGTCAATCATGTCCAGCGCGAGCAGCGACGCCGACGACGCCGCCTTGGCCGTGTCCCTACGCATGAGATCCAGCTCCGCGAGCACAGCGCCCGCCAGGAACAGCGCCACCTCCCAGCGGTCGCAGCGCAGGCTAAACAGCGCCAGCAGCGTCAGGATGGCGAGGCGCGGCCCGACGCGGCAGCAGGCGACGGCGGACAGGCTCAGCGAGACGACGAGCGAGGCGCGGAACTCGAGCGTCACCGTCCACAGGTGCGGGTCGAGGTGCGACCAGAACGGCTGCTGCCACGGGTTGATGAGGTGAAACACCTGGTGCTGCCAGTCGCGCAGCGTCGCCGCCAGCGTCCCCTTGCGGCCCGGGTGGAAATCGGGCCAGTAAAAGACGTCTTTGAGGGTGTCGAGGTTGCGCCGCGCAGGCTCAAACGCGCCCGCGTAGGCGAGCAGCGCCGTCGCCAGCATCGCAGCCAGCGCGGGCATGTACAGGCGGATGCCGCGGCGGAGCAGGCTCGACGCCACGGCGGGGACCAGCTCGGCGTGGCGGCGCTCGCGGATCAGCTGCAGCGGCTTCATGGCGTTGACGTAGCCGCCAATGAGGAAGAAGATGCCGACCATGGCGTGGCCGGCGTGGACGAGGCGCAGCAGCGGCAGCTGGAGCACGTGGTGGTTGGCATTCCACAGGCCGTAGCCGTTGTCGACGGCCGGGGTCAGCGCCCATGTCGAGTGGAAGAGGAAGACGATGACGGCGGCGACGCCCCGAACGCCGGAGAGGTAGGCGGTGGGCGAGTGGCCCCGCGACGGCTTGTGAGAGGCGGCGGCGCGGCTCGGCGACGACGACCGCCGGGGGCTCGCGAGACTCGAGGCGGCGGCGCTGGTGGACATGATGGACTTGGAGACGGAGGCGGCGCGGTTCTTGAGGTAGCGCCCGCACAGGACGGCCGTGTCGTACACGGATTCCGGCTTCGGAGGGAGAAGCAGGTCTCGCTTGTCGCCGCGAGACTCCATGATATCTAGGTCGGCTAGGCCGTTGCTTTTGAAGCTGATGGGTAGGGTTAAGATGGAAAAAGAAAAAAAGGAGCGTTAAATCGAAAGAAGGACTATAGGTCAATATAGAATCTGAAAATCGGACGCCTTCAGAACATTGTCGATTTATCAATTTCCCACTAGGAAAAGCTCGTTGATGAGGCAATCGAGGTTTCGCTCTCGACAAGCCCCAAAACGTATCCCGTGGCGTCGTTATGCCGTCCGATAGTTAAACTCGGCAAACACAAGAAAATAAGACGAAAAGGAAATTGAAAAAAGAATAGTGTGTTAAGAGTTTGGAAGAGAAAAGAGAGAGAGAAAAAAGAGGGAGTTGAAACGGATAAGAGGGGTGGGCTTCTCCTCCATCATAGTCATTGCCGGTTACAGATTCCTCTGCTTTAATATACATATACACAACATGCCCGCCTTTCTTCCTTGGGTTCCGGGACAGGCCCTTATCTGGCCCCCTTCAACATTGGCATTTTCTTAGGGTCATCATCTTTGGCGACGCTGGGTAGACATTGGACAAAATCGACGCCAAGGACCCTCTTGAACCTTGCCCCCTTTGGTGGAGAGGCCCTTGCCTTTGTCCGGAATGAGTTGTGATGTTCGCAATAATAAACTAGACAAAGTTAGGCGCTCGCTCCGTGTGTGGATCGCTACTTTTGAATTGCGGAAAACAATGTTGGGGCTTTTAAATGTGGTCTTGACGTCCAGGCACCCCCGTTGCACGGTCACTGTCGGTCAGGTCAGGTCGGGTCGGGTGGGACTCAGAGCAAAGGGGACGGGCTCGTTTTGATGGGAAGATGGAACCTTGGCCGGAGAGTGAGAAAAAAAAAAACCATTGTTGATCATCGACCGAGTAGTACGGAGAGGGAAGTCGAGTAAGTTACGAAAGTTATCCGTAGAGTTCAAGGCAAGTAAAAGGGACAACCCCAACCGTATCAAGAATGGAAATGTCAGTTGCCAGAGCAAAAGCATGAAGCCAACATGTTAATTAAAACGTGCATTGGCTACCTAACCTACCGAGTTATCCATTGCGGCAAGACTCGCCCCCCCTGAAGTTAGTGCTGCGCCTTATTATTAGTCGCCTAAGGGCTTAGAAATAGGTGGGAACAAAAAAGAGCGCTTACGACCTGTTCATCTCGATAACTACCTAGAAAAGCGAGGTGTCAAAAACCTTAATAGTATTTTAGTTTTACTCTGCGGTTGCTCGCGTGCCAGTCCATTTGCGCCACAAAGTTAATATATATATATATAAAAAGTTTTCAAGATATATTTCAGTAGTTGTGGTGTGTTACTGAAGATGTGGTTTAAAGTCAATCCTCCCCTCCCCACCCGTTCTATAGAGTAGAATCTTAGTAATCGGAGTAGGCTATCAGGCCCGTAAAACGTGGATACCGGGACATTATTTCAGGGGGTTGATTAGTGAAGAATCGTCGCGCATCATTTATTGACGAGTCAGGGAGAAAAGGGTTTCTATAATAAATTATAAATGCCATTGACAACGCCCATCCTGTGCCCCATCTTCGTCCAAGCTCGCGCCCCTCCCCTTGATGTTTCCATTCGGAGCATTACTCAGTCGCTCCAATACATCTCATGGCGATCCATGCACATCATCATCCCACACACACACACACGCTGACTCAGCCTAGCATCTGCCTCGCCCTCTTCTCCAGCGCCGCCACACCATCCTCTCCCAGCGTCGCTGCCAGCCATTCCCGCGCCTTGTCCACCACCAGCTCCCACACCTCCTTCTCGTCGGCCAGCTTTCCCTCGAGGTACGCGACGGCGCACACCGTTGCCGCCGCCTCCGCCTCCGCCCCCACCTCGAGCTGCGAGCTGGCAACCTCCCGCGTCACCCCGAGCAGCTCCTCCAGCGCCGTCGACCATGTCCAGCTACCGCCAAAGGTCTGCAGCGCAATAATGGCCTCGAGCCGCGTCTTGGCGTCGTCCTCCTTGGTCGGGCTCGGGTCGGCTTCATCGTCTTTGGTCTGCGCGTTGCCAAACGCCACCTGCCGTCCACTTGGTGCCTTTTGGTGCCGAGCCATACTTGGTCGCGGCTGCTGCTGCTGCTGCTGCGCCATTTGCAGTTGTTGTGCCGGCTCAAAAGACCTGATATCCGGACCGCCGAATAAGCCACCAGACGTAGCGACGGTTGTTGCCGCCGCCGGTGCCCCGAACAAAGTCGGCGCGCCGCCGCCGCCGCCACCGAAACCCGCCGACCGGGGCGCCGGCTGCGCACTACCGAAAAGGCTGTGGGAGGTCGCACCGAACCCATACGAGCCGGTAGTACTAAAATTGGTCGCTACCGCTGATTCCTGCATTGGTGCAAACGGCGGCGCCGCCGCAGCCAAGCTATGCATAGGTGCCCTGCGTGCTGCCATGGTCTGCATGCTTCTCTTGTGCAGGGCGCCTCCTGGCGCGGCGAGCGAGGCCGATACGTCGCCCACCAGGAAGAAGCCGACATCTTCGTCGCTGGCGTCGTCCTCGTCCTGGCCCGGGTCCAACGTTGAAGCTCTCACGTCGGACGATGCCGTCGTATCCGGCGTCGACTTGTCGCCCCTTTTCCTCACGGCGACAAACGAGCACCACTTGCCCGCCACCTGGTACTCGACGCCGAGCTTGACGGCCGCTTCCCTTGCCACGTCGCTCATCCGCGCGGCATATGTCTCGCTGAGCATCTTGCCGTCGGGCAACTTGGCATCGTAGATCCATCCGCGACCCTCCTCCAGGTCCTGCACGGCCTTGCGCGCCCCGAGCTGGTGGATGGTGGTGGTGCCCTTGTCCGCAATGGCAGTGATGGGCATCTCGAGCTCCAGCGGGCCCTGGGGCGCGGTACCCCTGAGAACCACAGACTTGGGCGTGCGGTGCGCGCGCGTCTCGGAGAGCAATATGTAGACGGATGTGCGGTTGAAGGGGAAGAGCGGCGGGATGGCGTAGGGCGCTTGTAGATATGTCGGCGTCGGCAGAGTTGGCAGCGGGAGCGCTTGGGCATCGGGCATCTCCAAGTCCTCATCTTTGACGGACGAGTCGTGTAGGGGGATCGACGTCTTGGCTGGCTTGTCTGTCTTGTCTGTCTTGTCGCTAGTGTCCACCACCGTGCATTCGCTGACCCTTTCCACGAGCTCAAACTCTTCTTCGTCGTCCTTTTCGTACTTGATTTCCAGGCTGTAGTCGTTTACATGCGGGGTCAGCGCACCCTTTAGCATGCGCACCACCTTTTTATTCATCTTTTCGTCTTCGCCAACCGACTGCGCGAATCCCCTGCCGGCGCGCGCCACGCCCTCAATCAGCGAATGGCTGGCATCGGCGCCCACGCCCAGCGCAAAGACACGAATCGCGCCGTTGGCTTCTTTGACGGCACGATTAATTGCCTCAAACGTGGCATTCTCGTCCCACGTCTCGCCGTCCGTCATCAGAAACACCTCGAGGTTGCGCGATCCCTCGCGGTTGGCAAACGTGGCCTCGAGGGGCTCGCGGATGCGCGTGCCGCCATGATTAGCCGTAAAGGTCCGTACGTGCGCCGCTGCCTCGTCCAGCGTCTTTTGGCTGTACGCCTGCGACTTGGGCCACAGGAACGAGTGCGACGAGCCGAAGCTGCAAATGTTGAACAGCACGCCGACCGGCAGCGACCGGAGAAAGACCTGCAGCGACGACTTTAGGTTGGGCAGCCGCGTGCCCATGTCCATGCTGCCGCTGCGGTCGCAGATGAAGACGACCTCGGGCTTTTCGACTGCGAGGTTGAAGCGCGGCACCAGCGTGGCCATGATGGCCCGCCGGCTCGGAATGGTGGCGTGCGTCTCAAGGACGGCGGACGGGTCGCCAAGGCCTTTGGCGCATACTTGCACGATAAAGTCCCTGTCGAGCTGGACGTCGGAGCGCGTAAGACTGGCGGATGCATATTGTAGTGACGGGTCGTCGTCGGGCCTTTTGGATGTCGTGCCGATTTTGACAGAAATCGGGTGCGACGGGGACTGCACGCTTTTAATGGCAGCCCCGGTGGCCAGATCCACGTCGATGGTGACAGCTAAAGATGCCTCTTTCGTTGTCACATTTGCTTGATGATCTGGAATAGGCAGGACCAAGTCATCGGCGTATCGTGGAGCAATGTTGGTAGGTATGGTGTAGCGCAAACCATCCACTTCAGCATCGTGCTTTAGCTCTCCGAGATATGTAATCTCAACCTTGGCCTCTTCGTTCGGGCCGACATTTCCTAGTGTCGTAGTAAAAACATCCGAAGCCCTGTCGGATTGTTCGAATAACCCCGCCTGCTGACCTTTTGCCACGGCAGCGTCGAATTCCTTTTTGGCCTCGGGCTTGGATTTGACGACGCCCTTGATGACGGTCTCGCCAATCGTACAGGTAAATGCGACGACGGAAACGCCGTCAAAGAGCGGAAACACATAGCGTGATTCCTTGAGGGTTTGCGGTGTCGGATTCTTGAATGTCTGCGTGAGGGTGGTGCGGGACGTGGAGGCGACGAGTGTGGCGTGGGCGTTGACTTGCGTAAGAGGTAGGTACTTGCGTTCATTGTTGACGATGACGATGCAGCCGCAGTAGCCGTTATTGATAGTGGTAAACGGCGGTGGTCTCCAAGATTGGCTCATGGCTGTATAGTCTCTTGGATTATTGGTGGTTTGTTTGGTGGCAAAATGACGTTTAGCAGGTCTGCGGGGTATTCCTCGGTATCTGAGTGATGCTGATCAACTGTCTGCTGTACCAGTAAGTGATGATTGGGATGATATGAAGAAAGAAAAGAAGAAAAAAATGAAATCCGGATCAATGGTGGCGAGACTTTGTATTATATACCCATCTTCAAGGCATCCTCCCCGCTTTCAAGGTAGACTCTTGGCGAAGAAGGTGTGATGGATGTGTGATGCCTACTGAGATGAGTCGTTGCGATTGGCCACAGTCGCAAGGCTGCAGCGACTTTGATCGTTGCCTACCTTAGCTGGGAGGCCGCCTTGCGAACTGCTGGCGGAGCTAACACTGGGCGGGCGGGTGAAACAGTTGATGGGCATGTTTTACAACCACGCGGCACCATACTATTTATTATGCAATCTTCAACGGAGACTAGATATCATTAACCAATCTTAGACTCGACGCCGCTAGGTGCTGGTAGAGACCTACTTTACATGTACTTGCTTGCGACAGACTACAATAATGCTCTTAGCTAATCGGCCACATCAACGTGTCAAGGCTGTGTTATAACGTAATTTAGATAAATAGACCCTTGCTCAATGCAGGTACTAATACTATTGACGTGCGAATCAATCTATAAAACCCTTCACCAATACGAGTGTCTCAGCTCAACTGCAACCCTCCCCAACTAGTCTACTCTAGGCCCCCTGTCAAGCTTCCTGGCCCGTAGCTTCCGCCTCGTCCAGCGGCGCGGCTTTTTCTTCTTCTTTTTTAAAAAGACCCCACGGCCCGCTCCGCTGCCATCCCGACCTCAGCAGAGCTTTCTCACAGAGGGGGGCCGATGAATTCGACAACGGTCGCGGCCGCGACGGTGCCCGCCCTGACTACGCCCTTTGCCGTGCCGGCGAGCTGCACCGATGTCTTCAACACCACAATTACATACCGCGCCGGTTTTGATGGCGACGCCACGCAGTACACCGTGTACGCGGCGTTTCCCCAGACCACCGGGGGCTGCCAGGCCTCGGGCGCCAACGTGCTCCGCGACGGCGCAACCATGATCGTGCGGCCGGGCGTGTGTCCGAGCGACTGGGTCGCGTACAACTTGAAAGTCGACGATCCGCAGTATTATCCCAATCTGAGCGACTCTTCCTCTGTGACATTCGAAGCTCTCTGCTGTTCAAGGCATGTACCTACCTACTGGGGCCCGGACCTCTCAATCGGCTTGACACTCTGCTGACATGGACATTCGCGCAGTGGATTCTCCGCGACCGGCACCGCGAATGACATACCCAGTTTCGGACCGGCTTGCACGAAGCTTGTCTCCAAGACGCAAGGCATCACGTCTGGGCAGACGACCACGACGCTCACCGTCAGCGCGCACGCCGCGTGGCGGATAGACTGGATGGCCAGCGATGCACCAACCCTGACGCCCCAACCGCCGTCCATGGAGCTTTGCTACAATGTCCAAATATCCACCTGGACGCCCGGCGCAGAAGCCACGGGCCGCAAGAAATGCAAAAGCTTGAAAGAGTCGCCGGACAAGCGTCAGTACGACGGGCTGATATACGTTGCCATTGTGCTGCCAAGCGTGATTGGCTTCTTACTCATGGTGGGATGCATATGTTGTTGCGTGTGCTACCGAAGAAAGAAGAACAGGCAAGGACGAGAGGCAGGGAGGCCGGTTGAGTTGCCAGGTGATGACATATCGCTGGAGCACTACAAATGATGCTCTCTATATTAGTAGTGATAATGGCTATTTTTTAATGATAATACATGTACATATTCCATGAGCATTGCATCACTTGCAGTATATGACTAGCCAGAGTGAAAAGAAGAAGGTCAAGGGGTTAGTCCATCATATCCGTCTCCGCACTTTCACAATTATGGGTGTTTCTATCTCAATAAGGAGTAACAAAGTATTGAACCCTAAGCTAGCTAGCAGCCCTTTTAGAAAGCGCTTAATTCGTGCCTGGCGTCATTGTTCCTCTAGCTTGGAGGAAGCGCATGCCAGCAGCATGACACGCCAGGAACCCTGGGGGCGCATGGAAGGTCAACCGGAACATCATATCGGCCGCTACAAAAATCGGCAACAAAAGGGTCACAACTCGCATTGACCTCCTCACAGGGATTCCCTGGCCAGCCACGGCCTTGGCATAGCCCCAAGGTTGTTAGACTACACCATTAGCGTTTGGCTTACATGTAGCGTGGCGATAGATACTTGCCCTAACATCATGTATGTAAAGGCGGATTTCATAATTGCTGATGATTCTTTTTGGAGTTGACTTTCTGACTTGGCTTTGGCAAGAATACTCGAAATCCCAGGCGGATGTGTGCTTCTTATATATTTAGTAATGTATGCTAGTCTGCCAGGTCATTTATATTCCCGAGGTTCCGAGACACTCTTCCAGATGATTCATATTTTTCGTTTCCAAGACACTCTTCTAGGTGGTTCATATTTTCCAGGTTCCAAACTCTTACAGATGATAAAGACATTTCTTAGCTGCTTAGACAGTCTTAGTAAAGTGGTTGACTTGCGGTGTAGGGTGAACACAACATGCACTTCGAAAAGAAAACGACCCTACGCGGGTCGGAAACGTCGCATAAAGAGGGTTTCTACAGAGGAAATATCCAACAAATAGAAACCAATTGAATGGCTAGATGTGTTTTAGTCAGTTTAGTTGATTGCTTTTGTCAAAGTTTATCATGTCATGTACTCACTTTGGCAGAAACCTTATCAAGCTCAGACATCCATTTCATAAAACGCAGGCCGTGTTTAGATCAAGACCGAATAATACTCGCACTACGGATACCAGTTGTATATGCGTCACAGCTGGTTTAAGTCAAGAAGCTTACTCTTTTATTGCCATCTCTTGCGCACGCCAGATCCAGTATTTAGCCGACATTCTGCAAGATCCCCATTATAGCTCTCCGTGCTACGTATTGTACGTAGAGTGCCTATATATAGAAAAAGACCTGATCCGATCGACCTGTGTGCTCCCCATCCCATCTACGGCCGACCGTTCTTAACGATAGGCGAATATATATGGCGGTGTAGGATGTGTCATAACCTGAGACCTCGCCTGGCCTGATATGTTCTGCCTAAGACCTGGCGGTCTCACTGGTACATACTAGATTTAGTCTTTTTGCATAGCGTAGCAACTAGGCTCTTGAATGCCCCCAAAGCTGGCACCATGATAGGATAAGGTATTCAGAGCATAATACGCGGGGAATATCATATTGATCTTCCAATGCCTCGGCGACACAACTTGTGAGCACTCTTGCCCTTTTAGAGGCTGTATTAACAGTAAGCAACCGCCAGGGGCCTCGGGTTGTCATTTTTAACGAGCTTGCTGGGTTGCGTGCAGAGTTATTGGACAGACAGCTACTAGGTAATTACGGCACCATACAAGACTATTCTATTACTGGGATGGGGACAGATGTTTCGGTTCAATCCAACGATAATTGCGGACCAACTTCAGCTGCTCCGCCGGGCAGGATAGTACTTGACTACAGCCAACACCTGCCACCAATGGATGCCGCCTTTATCTACTTTCTAGGTATATTGGCGCTCCACACAATCGCGGGGACGATTGGAATCTGGTATTTGACCGTGCGGGGCGGCCCGCCACAAGTCGTCAGCCTGACAGCACTATTTGGCACAAGAGTCGGCGGGGACTGTAAATATACCCAGTAAGGTGGCCAGTGTCTTCCAGCCAGCAGGGTAGCACATGTACAGTGGGTGCAGGTTTAATCCTCGGCCTACCTCCAGGTATGGCCTTATTTCCAGGCACAAAAACGCCAAGGTCCCACCAATCCGTGTGCCATTCGCCACTGATTTGTTGTACAGGTTCTGAGCTAGAATGATCAAGCGAAAGCACAGGGACTGCTTTAGGCACAAGATCTTGACTTTAAAAGCGAGGAAACCCAGGGAAAACTGCAAGTATCAACGCGTATAGCAACGTTTGGGAGAGGTGATGCGCAGCTGTGTTAAAAATAAAACGGCATATCGCATTGATAGCTTGTAGCAAGTATGGTATATTACACGCTCTGGGCCGCTTCTAGCTATCTAGCGCTCTAATCTAACATGTATCTTTTCGTTGTATAAATACAGTAGCGCTCAGTGTGTCGAACAAGCCCTAGCCTTGGCTTGACGAGGCCGAGTGCTGACTCAAAGGCGACTGGCAATCATCACTTTTAGTCGTCGCCAACGAGCTGTCGGGTGTGTCGGCCGGCATCTCAAAGCTAACGTCTGATTCGCGACTGCTTCTGGGCGTAAAGTTGCGACTGCGTACGCAGTTGCTCTCAATGCCTGAGGAGTGGTGGCTGCCCTTCTCAGAAAGTCTCTATTCTCCTGAGCGTTCCGTGCCGGCACCACGCCAGAGTCCATAGAAACCGTCGCAATTCTTCCACATCTTGATCGTGCCGTCCTCGGAACCCGTTGCGTACAATTTTCCGTCGGGCGAAAAAGCAATAGACCAGATAGGACCATGGTGACCCTTGTGGGTGTCCATTTCCACCTCGTCATCGTAGCGAATCACCTTGGCCCAAGTACCAGGTTCCTCGCCGACGACCAGCTTGCGTCCTTTGATATCAAGCGCAACGCTAGCAATCGAATTTGGAAGAGTGATGCGCTTAAGCTCAGTCATGGCTCGCTCCTCGCCCCAGAAATAGGCCGTCTTGCCAGCTGCAACAGCAAGCACTGGCTTACCTCCTCCGATATCGGTGGGCGACGCGACACTTGGGCACAGAGAGATCATCTCGCACGACTTGATCTCGCCGTCTAGCACCTTATGATGGATGCAGGCGCGGCTTGGCAGATCAAGCCATCGAAGCGTCTTGCCAGAGGCGGTAATAATGACGTTGGGGTCCTGAGTCCAGCAAATGAACTTGATCGAGTCGGTATGGATACCTTGGCCAATCTCAAAGCCAGCTGAGGCCGGGATTGTCACGGCAGAGCCAGGGCTGGAGGCGCCAAGCTCTGACAGGTCAAAGACTCGTAACTTCTTTTCCATGCCTCCAGTGGCAACGAGGTCCGAATTATCAGGAGGGTATGCAACGGCTCGAACAATGTGGTCGTGCTGAAGAGTGTAGAGTATCTCGCCGGTGTGGGTGTCCCAGATCTTGCTGCAGACTTGTCAGCAAACAGTATTTGCATTCAGACTGGGCAACGCACGCGGTGAAATCTGCCGATGCCGTGGCTGCGTTGGACGCGTCGGGGCTAAGTCTAGCCTGCCAAACAGCTCCCTTGTGGCCGATGAATGTACCAATCCTGCTTCATTAGCTTGGTTGATGAGCCCAGCGTTATGCGACTCACCAATCTCCAGTGACGCCATCACGAAGCATGGGGTTTCCATCTGATATTGTCAGAAACGAGAATTAGCGCAGTGTTGGGTACTTACCTTTGCAGGCAGAAATTAGGTAGTATGTCTCCTCCTTTTCCAGGTTGGAGAAACCAATGTGCGGCACAGGGCGAGAGTGCCCGTGGCAAGTCAAAGGCACGTATTGACGAGGAGCCTCGACAGCCATGTCGAATGGACGGGGTGAGCGTGGCAGTACTTTCAAATTCGTGAGAGTTTCAGGTGCGGCTTGTTTACGCAGCGGGAACAAACAGTCGTAGCGGTTTCGTGAATCGTAAACGTCGTCAGGTCGTAGTTCGTGGCAAAGAGTGTGATGTGATGCATTAAAATCGTGCATGGGTCTGATGAGCGCTGGATTCGTCGGTCCCTCGCAAGAAGCGGCTTCCTCTGCGTAATGAGTGAAACGCTAGAGAGCGCTGGGAAGAGAGTTGTCGAGGTTGCTCCTGGATTTTCTTCGCGGGGCTGCACAGGCGGGAGGACGGTGGCAACGCCACTGTGGGGCACCGCAACTGTGGCGCAGCAAGTGTTTGACCGAGGGAATGTGTTGGCCGCAATTCTTTCTGTGAAGAAGTGTCTTGATAACTCCCGGCTGCTCTTGGTGGCATCGCAATCGCTGCTCTCAAGTGCTGGGCCACCGCCCGGCGCTCACTTCCTGCCCTTCACCATCGCGTTCCCAAGCGTCGGGAAGCAGCAAACACGAAACATAGGGGCTGCCGACGTGCTGCCGGCCCTGTAAATTGGCACCCGCAAAGTGAAGGTCGATATTGCGTGCTTCCTCAGTGCGAGGCTTCAGAGGCGAGGCCTTTTCAGACTGAGCGAGAGCCAAAAAAAAAGACGCTTCTTTTTCGACTTGCCAACCCCAATCTCCTGTCGCTGCCAGGCAACTTCTCAGGTGCTGTCAGAATTGTAGCACTTCCGGCAGAAAACCTTGAGACTCATCAGCGCCCTCCCACGCCATACAACTCAATACCATGCTACACCCCCTCGGTTCGGCTCCAGCTGGCAATGACACGGGCGGCCTGTCAAAAGAGTCTACCACTTGATCCTGGCCTGTGGCAAAGCCATGTTGTGCCAGCTGTGCCACAGAGTTTTGCGTCGCTGGGCGTCTCCTGTACACATGTGTTAACGATAACTGCCGGCTTCACCTAAAAGGGCCAGCATAATATCCATATATGGGTATATGGGTGGTTTTCATCGTCCTTGGGACAATGCTATCGAGGTTGACGAAACCTGTTGCTAGTACGACGTCGATGTTGATTTGGTTGACCCAAAGCCGCAGGACCAGCCACCGCCTTACGTCTACGGGAACGGTTGAGGATGCCACAAGCTATTAGCATCACAAGTATAGCACACCACTTAGGCCCAGATAACGAGAATTCCTTAAGTCCTTATTTCCTTATTTTAAACGGGCCTATAGGTCAACTAGTACTTTCCCTACTAAATTTATACATACGAAGTACTAAACTACACCCTAGTTATTTTTATAAATAAAAACCTATTTTTTTAGCTAGCTAATAAAGAGCTAATTTAAGCTATAATACCACACTAAATTATATATAATAGCTAAATTTAAAGCTAATAAATATATATTACTAACTTAAGAATTCTTTAATAATACACCTAAACTAATATAGATTAGTGAAGGACCTTCTTAACTTATATAAAATAACTTATAAATACTAGCGCTAGGCCTAGGTAAAAATAGATAGACTATATCCTAGGAGAAATTACTACTTAAACTATATAACTAGGCTATTACTAATAGCTTACTATTAGTAGATAAAGAATCTTTAAGATAGGAAGTCTATAACTTTATTATTAAAGACTTTAAAATAATATTCCCTAATATAAATTTTAATATTAAGAAGATTAGTATAAAAGTTAAAGCCTTAAAGGGATTATATATAATCTTTCTTAAGATAATAGGGAATAATAATATTTTTAGTGCCTTATATAATTATAAGATAAGTAAAATTACTATAATTAAGTATTAGTAGAAGATAATTAGTAAGAGGTATAGTAAATATATACCTAAATTATAGTAGTATAGCTTTAGGGATATATTATTATTTAAGGCGGCTTTTCTAAAGTCTTAGTATAGTGCTATAACTATTATTAAGGCTTAAGATAACTACTATAAGGGCTTATATATACTAAATAGTAAGAGCTCTAAAGTGGTAACGCCTTTAAGAGATCTCTTTATATAGGAAGGTATAGTAGATAGTAGTTTACTAGGGCTAATAGGAACTTATATAACGTGGTTATAATATTATCTAGCTACACTACTAGGGTCGCTATTAGCTAAGGCACTAGTAAGGGTAGGGAAGAAGAGGAAGGTAGTGGAATTAGAGCTTAAGTAGCTAGTTAGGCTAAAAGAGGTAGCTTCTATAGACTAGAATAAGTTAGTAGAGGTTATATAAGAGATATAAGAATTAATAAAGGAAGAGGCGTTACCTAATAAGATATTAGTCTTTATAAAGTACTTTAAGGATAACCTAAAGGCTCTTTAGTAATATATATTACTTTAGGGACTAGTAAAGAAGGTATACTTTTAGTAGGTTATTTAGGGGGCTATAGATAAGTAGTATTATTTTAGTATTAATAGGGATTTTATATATAAAAAATAAATATATTTACCTAGAGAAAAATATAATTTAAAGGCTAAAGAAGATAAAGAAAGGGTTAAATTTAATAATAATAGCTATTTTCTAAAGCCTTTAGTAATATTAATTTATATATAGTTATATTAAATATAGGAGGTTAGGTATAAGAGGGTAATAAGGCTATTATTAAATTAATCTCTACTAGCTACTAGAACTAGCCTACTAACTATAAGAGAGGGGTAAAAGATAGGTTAAAGGCGGTAGAATTAATTAAATTATAAATAGAGGCTAAATATAAGATAATTAGTTAGGCAGTAGCCCTCTACGAGGCTAATTCGTCCTCTAAAGCTTCCTCTTATCACTAACTAGCCTTAAAGGTCTCTTGCCGCCTCTAGGAGCTCTTTAACTTCTTTATTTCTAATATCTTTATTATTATTATTATTAACTTTATTACTAGACCTACCTTCCTAACTAATTAGAATCCCTTAAGTAGCTATTATTTAGTAGTATTCCTCCTACTAACTATTAGTAATTTTCTAGTGTACTTTAATTAGCTTTAAGGTATCTAAAGTAACTACTTTCTCCCTCGCCTACTTATACTCTTCTGTAGTTAGTACTAATACCTTAAAATATTCCCTAGTTTCTAAATTATACTATTATATAAAGTTCTATAGGCTAGTTACTATATATACTATTAGCTACTATATCTATAAACTATACTCTAGTACTAAGTACTAAAGTAATCTAAACTTCCTCTTTAACTTTCTAAATATAATCTTAACCTATATCTAGGCCCTTAAGTGCTATAAGTTATATAGCTCTACTACTATTTAAGGAGCTTACTAGTTAGCCTTCTACTCTTAAAGATAATACCTAACGCTAGGGAAAGGAACTAATATCCCTAGTATAATACTAAACCTAGAGTTATATAAGTAAAACCTATAGTTAGGTATAGTAAATTTCCTATTTATTAGAGCCTTCCTTATTAATATAATATTATTAACTAACCCTACTACCCTTACTAGTATATATAAGAATATATTATTAAGCCTAATACTATATAATATATTCTATATAATATTTAACTTCTTATTATACTAAGGCCTCTATATCTTTAAGGGTATAAATATATATATATAAGTACTATCTATTATACTAATATACCCTATAAAGTGCTATAAGTAGCTACTAAGGAGGGGTTTTTTACTAATAAAGTCACTTTCTAAAATAGTAATAAAGGTAGTATATAGAATTAATAAGGCCTTAACGCCCTTAGTAAAAATAAACCCTATCTTAGGCTATAATAAGAGGAATTAATAAGTAAGCTACTATTATATATAACTAAAGGCTAACTAATTAAGTAATATTATAACCTTTAAGTTAAGTAATACCCTCTAAGACCCTTATATCGCTATATACCTAGCTAGCTAGTTAATAAGTACTCTAAATACTAGTTTTTAAAGCTAGAAATTATTAAAGAAAATAATATCTAGCCCCTTAAGGAACCTCTTAGTAATACACGCTACTAGCTTAGGGCCTAACTATCTAAGTTAATATAATATATATAGTTATTCCTATACTTCCTATACTAGAATTATATTAATTTACTTATTAATTATATTATTAATTTAATACTTAAGACCCTTACTAATAGCCTATTATACTAGGAATTTAATTCTCTTATTAATAAGCTACTTAATATATTTATTAATAGTATTTTTATTAAGTATATAGTAGATTTAGTGTTATCTTTATTTTATAAAATAAGGAATAATAATACTTCTAAAATAAGGAAATAAGGTCTATTTCTCTTCTTTTTATAGGTACCTTTATTTTTTTTAATATATTTAGTTAGACTAAGAAAAGGTATAAAGTTAGAATTTATATAACTCTAGGGGGGTAATAGAAAATTAAAATGTTTTTTTAGAAAAAACATTTTACTACTAAATTACGCCTAACGCGTTTTTAAGCTTAAAACCCCCGCTTTAAATAAGGAAATAAGGACTTAAGGAATTCTCGTTATCTGGGCCTTAGCCCACCCGCGCACCTATTTGCTCCTCGTAATGAGCTTGTTACTATGAAGAGCTAGCATATCTTGCTGTGTAGTCGACGTTCCCTAAAATAGATCGGGGCAACGGGGCAACGGGGCACTTTGGGGCTCGGCAACTTCCAGAAAATTTCTGACGTCACAGTCTTCCGCTCTCTTGCGCCACGCTACGTATCGCACTAGCTACACAGCGTCAGACACGCTCGCTCAAACTCCGTGATGATCGTTGGTGCTAAGGCAACATTAGGCTATGATTTCCAGAGCAGTCTTTACGATACAACAAAGATCGAAGATGATGCAACGGTGTTCATCTGCAGACAAGTAAGAGTCATGTCATTAGTAGGTTGAGGGAGCGCAAGCTCAAGTAAAATTGATATTTTACCTAAGTAACCGAACAATCAAATTTACAAATTTTCCCAATGCGCATCTAAGTGCAAGTATGCTATCAGCGCTAACCCCGTACATGAAGTGCCACTTGAAATAGGTCGGATCATGGCACGCAACCGTTCCAGATCCAACACCAGGTGAGGTGAGCTCTGCTCATGCACTAGCTTTTCCCCAACTCCACGAACGGCTCAACAATGGGCTTATATGCCTTATCTCTGGAGGCTTCCTGCTCACTGCCTGGCAACGCCGTGTCGTTCTTCGCTCCGCCTCCGTTCTAAACCCCAATCCCCTTCTCTAGTTTCTTCCGGCAAGGCAGGCTTGCCACCCAAGCTGGCTAGAACCATCTTGTTTGTCGCGGTAAAGTCATCCAGGATCTGTAACTCCTTGAGGGTAAACCACTTGGGTACGAGCATAATTCTGAGTGGGATGAGGATGATTATCAACAAGGGAAATCCAATCGCTGCAAGGGTATGCGAAATAGCCACACATGCTGCGACGCCAAGGAACTGTATGCCGATGTAGAGAGAGATTTTGCGCCTGCGCACATGCAAGATCGGCTCGTCGCGCTGGACGAAGCGCTTCTCCGCTTGTAAATACAGAAACTTCTCGAGTATCCCATTTGATTCAATTGAACCCCACTATACTAAGCTTATTAGCCACCTGCTTATCGTTACAGAGGATAGAGTTTCCTTGGTTGGCCGCTACCGCACTCAGAATAGAACGATAACAAGAAGACCTAATACGAACCTCCGAATACCCTCAAAAACAACAATAATTATCGTGACCTGTTCCAACACTAGATGATATATGCCGTGGTTACGGAGGATCGTTCTCTCGGCTTCCGTGCCGCCTGTCAGCAGTGTTAACCGCGTTTTCCATGCAGCTTTTGCTTAATCTTCCTGAAGCTCCTCATTGCCTTATCCAGCACAAAGGTAGCGTACTCCCCATGCCCTTCCATTGTTGCCGAGGATCTCCTCTTGATGCTCATGTACTCCTCTCTGTCAGACTCGCGCTCTCCAATGGCGACAAAGATACCCGTGAACCGGAAAAGAATGACGTTGAGAATTATTCTGCACATGCGGCCGTTACCGTCCAGGAATGGATGGATCTGCACAAACTCCAGCGAGTACTTGGACGCAAGAGAGAATGGGTCGATGGACTTGTCCGCCTCAGCTTTGATAATTTCTTGCTTCAAGTTCGCGCAAAGTTTAGCCATTTGGGACGGGACGTGCTGGGGAACGACAAAGTTTGAGTTACCGGCGCCGACAATCACCGTGCGATACTTGCCGGCGTAGTCTTGAGAGGGTGTCTCTGGGCCTTGTCTGTGGATGACCGGCACACCTTTGCAAAGGATCGCGTGCGTTTCTTTGATGAGCTCTTCGGTCATGTCCTCTTTGTCGACGGCGAAGAGGTGGATGAGGTGTTGAAAGGCCTTGACGTGTTGAATAATTTCCTGACGACCTCTGAGCACATGCTGCAGAGACTGCTCCTTCAGGGGCGGATCTATGTGATAAAGTTCCGCTAGCCTCTCTTGTGGCACTTGCTCAGTGATTTCTCCTACGTCCTCGCCGCGCAGGATCTTGCGGCAGAGGTCCCACTGGTTGGCGTGGGAAGGCACATTCTTCTTCGGCCCAAGGGGCAGGTACCTGTATAAATCACTGAATTTATTATAAGCTTTTGCAAAAAAAAAAAAAAAAAGGAAATAGAGCTTACGCCACGCACCCACCTCCTCCTCCAAGCTATGATCCGCATACTTTGTAACAGCAGCCGATAACGCAAATCGGCTCAAATGCATTTTTTTGAGGTTGGTTCCACTAGGCTCACACCACTTTACTACCTACATTCCCTTAGTGTTGGAGCAGGTCACGATAATTATCGTAGGTTGTGAGGTTATTCTGTTGCAATAATCAGCGTGTGTGGCACGATGGAAGTGCCGGAAAAGGTGGAGGGCTGAAATTTAGCACTCAAAGTTTGAATTTTTACACTCAAGGTGGGGATCGCTAGATTTAGACCAATCAGAGGCCCGCCCTGCCCTCAACACCATCAAAGAGGTAGTACCTACGCGGTGTCACGCGGAACAGTGATTAGGCATAGAAACAGTGTTAATTAAGGAGCAAAAGAAGCTATAGTGCGAGGGGGAATAAGGGACACCCTTATAGGGTGGGTATATCTTCTACTATATAATATTACCCCTATTATAGGTACTAAATCCTATAGGTCTATCCTATAATACCTTTCTATTTAATATACCCCCTTAGCTTTAAGCTACTCTAGATTAAGGTATAAAAAACGTATTATAAATATTAAAGATAGTTATTTTTAGTATTTTTAAGTATATAGTAGTAAGTAAAAAAAATAATATTACTATAA
>JAEIJG010000623.1:0-22626 GCA_037289395.1 Beauveria scarabaeidicola
AGGGGAAAAATTGGGGAGGTGGGGGAGGGTGATTTTTGTAGAGGGCGAAAAAAAAAAAAAAAAAAAAAAAAAAGCCCACTAGGCTCCAGCCAAGCCTTTTTGTTTTGTTTTCCCGGAAAAAAAAAATAAGGAATAAAATAAACAGTCAATTGAATTAATTCAAGTTTGCTAATATGGAGTTTTGGGGGTCTTTTTTCTCTCCCTTGCAGAGAAATTTCAAGTCGCTTACCGTGTTGGGCTTTTGCGCTATTCTCATGTGCTCGTGGGAGTCACTCCTCAGGTCCGTACCAAGGAAAAAAAAAAAAAAAAAGTTGAGGCGTTTGCGCCCCAACGTATTTGCTTGCATAAAAACATAAACCTGACAAATTTTCTTCTTTTCTTGTTCCTCAGCACCGCATCGCTTGCCCTCACAAACGGAGGCTCGGCTGGCCTCATCTACACCTGGCTCATTGCCTGGGTGGGCTTTAACGCCGTGTATGCCTCCATGGCCGAGATGGCCTCGGTGGCGCCCACCACCGGCGGCCAGTACCACTGGGTATCGGAGTTTGCGCCGCCGGGCTACCAGGCCTTTCTCAGTTACGTTGTCGGTACGTGCTTTCCCCTTTCACATGACTCGAGTAGTTATCGCGGATTTCGACACGGGATTGCTAATCACGAGAGAGGGCGGGGGGGGGGCGCGGAATAGGATGGCTCGGCGTGCTTGGTTGGCAGACGCTCGTCACCTCGATTGCGTTTCAGGCGGGCACCGAGATTCAGGGCCTGCTGGCGCTCAACTACGACTCGTACGTGTTTGCGCGCTGGCACGGCACCATGTTCGTCATGGCCATCATCGTGTTTGCCTTTGTCTTCAACACGCTCCTGGCCTCGCGCCTCAACCTGGTCGAGGGCGCCATCCTCGTCGTCCACATCTTTGGCTTCTTCTGCATGCTGGTGCCGCTGTGGGTGCTCGCGCCCCGGACGCCCAGCAGCATCGTCTGGACGCAGTTCCACGACGGCGGCTGGAACAGCACCGGCCTGTCTACCTTGATTGGTCTCATCACCAGCGTCCTGCCGCTGCTCGGGGCCGACGCATCCGGTACGTGTTGTGTGTGTGTGTGTGTGTGTGTGTGTGTGGTGGGACGTTTGACTTTGTTTTTTGTTGTTTCGACCGATTTGCGGATTTGCCGTCTTCTAACAAGAAAACACAGTGCACATGGCGGAAGAGGTGCAGGATGCGGCGCGCACGCTGCCGCAGAGCATGATGTGGTCCATCAACCTCAACGGTTTAATGGGGTGGCTGACGGCCATTACCTTTTGCTACTGCATTGGCGATCTTGACAAAGGTAACGCATAATCCTCTCAAACAGCCTTCTTTTTCTTACCCACAATGGGGGCTGACACGAATGGCGCATCAGTTTTGGAAACAAAGACGGGGTATCCCTTTATTCAGGTCATCTTCAACGTGACCAAGTCGTACCCCGCCACCAACTTTCTCGCATCCATTGTCCTCCTGATGGCCACGTTTTCCTGCGTCACCATCATGGCATCTGCCTCTCGGCAAATGTTTGCATTTGGCCGTGACAAGGGCCTCCCCGGCTCGGCCTGGCTCTCACGGGTTCACCCGACGCTTGGCGTCCCTGCCAACGCCGTGGTGCTGTCGACGGTGATTTCCATTCTGCTGTCGCTAATCAATGTGGGCAGCACCGTCGCGTTCAACAGCCTCGTGTCCCTCGGGTCCGGCACCCTCATGGTCTCATACATTGTCTGCATCGGCTGCTTCATGTGGCGGCGCTGCGCCGGCGAGGCCATCCCGCCGGCCAAGTTTTCGCTCGGCGCATGGGCGCTGCCCGTCAACATTGCCGCCATGTGCTACCTCTCGCTCGTCTTCATCATTGCCTTTTTTCCCGCGGTGCCGCTGCCCGCGCTAGACGCCGAGTCGATGAACTGGTCGTCGCTCATCTTCACCATTGTCGTGATATGGGCCATGGCCTACTACTTTATCTGGAGCCGGCACGTGTATGAGGGCCCCGTCAAGTTTGTAAAAAAGCCCGACGACGACGACGACCGGCCCGACTTGAGCCGTGGAACCGATCCGTCGAGGACTCTGTAACCATATTATCATAACCCGTATTATCATAATCGTATTATCATAGGGCATAATATAACATGGAGGGGACGTGAGAAATGACAAGACGGCTTTGACCAATCTACCCGATACATCTCGTGTGACCCCGAAAACCAAGCCCGTGGCTCCGTGCCGGTTATCAAGCAAAGAAGCGGCAATGGCGGCCGCCGTGGCGTTGTTTCGGGCCGCAACCACGATCCTCTTAACTCTTGGATTCGACAAGTCAGGTCACCAAGAGCCTCAGATCCAATTCTCAAGCGGGTTATCTCGAAGCACGACATCCACAATGGCGTTTTATGGCATGACTAGCATGCTGCCGCGCCACGAGAGGAGGCCCGGAGGGGGATGGTGGACATATGCGCAGGTTTGATAGCACATGGCTGAAAACGCCCCCCCCCCCACCAACGCAACCTGTTCCGTCGCAGAGCGCGCAACAGGACCAAGAAGCAGGCTATCCGCCCTGGCCGGTTGCGCGATGAACGGGTAAATGTTGGCTAGTGGCAACTTTAATTAGTTTTCGTGGCAAAATGATAAATCACAATTGAAATCTAGGTTAAAAAGGCGACTAGCGAATAAAAGCTCTTGATCCCACCATTCAGCGTTGGGCTTGGCCTCAAGTTTTGCCCGCTTCGCCTACAAGGCTACAACCCGCTTGCCCGCCTTTTTTTTTTAAATTTTCAATTTCTTTTGTAATAAATACCCCTGTTCTACTGAAGAATTCCAAAAGGGCCAAAATGGACCCCTTCTTGTCGAAGCTCCGAGGTGGGCGAGGCGCACTATCGATGTAACCCTCGTAACCCAGTGCGCGGGCTGCACTCCGTTTTCGTCCCAGACAAGCAAGGGCCAGGGCCAATTCATGCCCCATGAGTCCATGACACTGGACAGACAGTTAAAACCACGCTAGAAGGCGGGACAAGACAACTGGGGGCCTGGGTCGGTCCAGGCTGCAAAGCGACCGGAGATGCCTGCCCATTAAGATTCAAGAGAAACAGCAAAGCAACGGGTGGAGACGACTTGTATCCCGTAGGTACGTCCGTAGTTAGTTATCAACTGTATGCTACTTAGCTAATTGATGCAAAAGGGCCCCAGAAAAATGTCCCCGTCGTATCCTTGGACCTTTCCACGTCGGCCAAGTCTCCATCGCGAGAAGACCCCCCATCGCAAAAGACTCCATCGCAAAAGACTCCATCGCAAAAGACTCCATCGCCAATCTTGAACGTGGGCTGACAACGCCGAGGCCGACACGGAGAGACGACTCAGACGAGGCGACAAGAGGGACCAGTCGTCCACGGGGTTGCATTGCATGAGGACCCAAAACGTGGCCAAAGAGAAATCTTGTCCACTTCAAGTATAATAGTCCTGTGCCAAGCTTATAGCCAGTTAATAAATATTTTTTGTACCGAGTAGTCGTCTGTTGTAGACTTGTAGTCTTGTAGTCGAGTTCGCCCCGTCCAAAAACCTTGCTCTCTCTCTCTCTCTCTCGTGCGCGCTCTCTCTCTTCTTTTAATCTCGCCTCCGCACTTTTTCCCGTCTGGTCTGTTCCTTTTTTTTTTTTTTTTTTTCCGCGCAAAGGGGTTCTGAGACATTGGCGTCTTCTTTTGCTTCTCGAAGCCACACATGCAATCAGATTGTCAACTTTAGCTTGTCAACTTTAACAATTTGTCAACTTTTAAATCGTCAACTTATAAATTGCCAACTTATCCATTGTCAATTTCTAATTGTCAGTTTTCAAATTGTCAAGCTTTCACTTGTCAAGCTTACAATTGTCAGGCTTTCGAATCGTCAACTTCCAGTTGCTACAACACGAAATCTCTCCTCACATCAGAAACCATCATGTCTCTTGCCGAGAAAAACTCCCCAAAGGAGCACAATGCCACGCTATGTGACGACAATCACAGCAGCAGCGGCAGCGAGAGCGCCCACGACGTCTTTGGCTCCGAGGAGCACCACGACATCAAGTACAAGCGCCTTTCATGGCAGCTCGTTGCCATCCTTATGATTGCTGAAATCGTGTCCAACGGCATGCTCTCGCTGCCCTCGGCCTTTGCTGCCGTCGGCATGGTGCCCGGCATCATCATCATCGTCTTCCTCGGCGTCTTTGCCACCTACACCTCGTGGCTGCTGGTGCAGTTCAAGCTGCGCCACCCAGAGGTGCACACCATGGCCGACGCCGGTTTCATCATGTTTGGCCCTATTGGCCGCGAAATCATGGCCTTTGGCACCTTTTCCTTTGCCATCTTCGCCACGGGCAGCCAGCTTCTCGCCGGCCAGATTGCGCTGGCTTCGCTAAGCGACAGCAAGCTCTGCAACCTCGTTTACACGGCCATCTTCACCGTCGCCTCGCTCGCCGTCTCCCTGCCGCGCACATTCCACGGTTTGGGATACGTCTCCATCCTGAGCGTCATTAGCATTCTCATTGCTGGTATAGTGGCAATGGGTGCTGCTGGAAAAGAGCCCGTCATTGGTCGCTCTGTTGAGGCTGCTGTAACGTCCAACTTCTACTCTGCCTTTGCCGCAGTCACGAATCCCGTCTTTTCTTTTGCAGGACACTTCATGTATGCGCCCACTTGCAGATCTTGTCCCAACTCGCCCATCTTGTCATGCTAACGTGCTTCTTTCCTTTTCAGGTTTTTTGTCCTCATTTCCGAGATGAAGGAACCCAAGCACGCGATGCGCTCGGCCTACTGCCTGCAGACCTTCACCACCATTTACTACGTCATCTTTGCAGCCGTCACATACGGCTATCTCGGAAGCCAGGTCTTGTCGCCGTCGTTTTCTTCGCTGTCGCCATACTGGGCCAAAGTCTCGTACGGCATTGCTATCCCCAACTTGCTGCTCGCTGCCGCCCTATATGCGCACACGGCCGCCAAGGTCATTTTTGTGCGCCTCTTCCGCAAGTCCAATCACCTGCACAGCCATACCGTTGTTGGATGGGGCGCCTGGGTTATCCTTGTTGTCTTCTGCAACGCATTGGCTTTCCTCCTGGCCACGGGTGTGCCCATCTTCAACTACCTTGTTGGTCTTGCTGCCTCGTTGTTTGCTGCTTGGTTCACTTATGGCGTGTAAGTGCAACTCTGCCCCGTCCCATTATATGTCTCGTCAGCGACTAATCAGAATTTTCAACAGTGCCGGTATGTTTTGGCTTCACGACTCGTATCACGACGGTGCTGGTTTCCACGAATGGCGTCGCCAATGGGGCCAGTTTCTGCTGTGCGCGTTTACCGTCGTGGCCGGTGCTTTCATCTGCGTTGCTGGTCTGTATGTCACCATTCGTCAGCTCGTGGATGCATATGCCAATGGCGAGATTCCCTCGCCCTTCTCTTGCAGGTAGACGCGAATGCGCCATTCGCACAGTTCAAAAGGGTGATCGGAGGGTTGGGAGGCAAAGGAGAGAAGCTGTACATATGCTAGCGTGGCCCATGCATTGACCACTAGTGCCCGTTGGCCCCAATTCTGTATATACATATTCTAATGAGCGTATCGCATCACGACTGAATTGAAAGAAAAGGCTTTCCAGTCAGACGTCAAAGGGATTGTGGAACAGTGAATTTATAACATGGGTTTGGCGAGAATGAAGCTGCGGGTCAAGAGTTCGTCTGGATTCCACCTTGTTCTGATGCACATCGCATGCCCCACCACCAACGCAGCCAACCACCTCGCGTTGCCCTGGCTCAACAAGTATTTATTCATTCTTGCGACAAACTCACGAGCTTACTCTCAATTCTACTCAATTCTACCTACGCTACTTATTCTGAGACCAGTTGGGAATATCTCACAATTGGCTGCGCAGACCCCTCTGCCCCCAGATAACGTGTACTCATCCCTTGCAACGCACCCCGCTCGACCCCGCGCTGCGCATGAGCTTGGAGAGCTTCCCAGCTTCAGCTTTACACAACTTGACCTCAACACACGCACCACCAAAGCCCTCTCGGTAAAGTCTGAAGAAATCTCTCAAAAGCGAATTCCATTATGGCTTCCGAGACTGCTGACAAGGCCAGCCGGCCCCGCGTCTACTTTGACATCTCCATTGGCGGCAAGCCTGCCGGCCGCGTCGCCATGGAGCTTTACTCGGACCTTGTGCCCAAGACGGCTGAGAACTTCCGCGCCCTCTGCACCGGCGAGAAGGGTCAGGGAAAGTCGGGCAAGCCGTTGCACTACAAGGGCTCTATTTTTCATCGTGTCATCAAGCAGTTCATGATCCAGGTAAGCTTGGAACAAGTCGCAGGGATCTGCTCAAACGGCGCACGCGCCTACGCTCTGAACCTCAGTTTCGTTGCTAACGACGCATGCCTGTTTTCTTCAGGGTGGTGATTTCACCGAGGGTAACGGTACCGGTGGCGAATCCATCTACGGCGCCAAATTTGACGACGAGGCTTTCCCCGAGAAGCACGACCGTCCTTTTCTCCTCTCCATGGCCAACTCTGGACCCAGTAAGCACGCGAAACTTGCCCAAGTTCAAATCCAAGTCCCGATCCCCGCTCCAGGAGGAAAAACAACCAACAGCTACTAACCGTATGTTATAGACACAAACGGCTCGCAGTTCTTCATCACGACCGTCCCCACGCCTCATCTGGATAACAAGCACGTCGTCTTTGGCGAGGTCCTGAGCGGCAAGTCTCTTGTGCGCCAAATTGAGAACCTGCGCACCTCGTCCGGCGACAAACCCGAGAAGGAGGTTGTCATCGCTGGCTGTGGCGAGCTCAAGGGTGACGAGGCCCTGGCCGCCGACGTCAAGAAGCCCGACGCCACCGGCGACCCCTACGAGGATTTCCCTGACGACTTTCCCGCCGAGCAGCAGCCTCTCCCCGCCTCCAAAATCCTCGAGGTTGCCACCGCATGCAAGGATTTTGGAAACAAGGCCTTCAAGACCGGCGACTTGCACCTCGGTCTGGAAAAATACGAAAAGGGCCTGCGCTACCTCAATGAGGACCCCGACCTGGACAATGAGCCCGCCACTACAAAGCCGGCCCTTGACGCTCTGCGTTTCTCACTCAACAACAACAGCGCACTTCTCAGCATGAAGCTCAAGAGTTGGGCGGAGTGCCAGCGCAGCGCTTCGGCTGCTCTGGCTGCTACTGGTGAGGTCAAGGACGCGGACCGCGCCAAGGCCCTGTATCGCCGCGGTGTCGCCAACGTCCACCTCAAGGATGAGGAGGCTGCCGTCAAAGATCTCGAGGAGGCGCACAAGCTGGCTCCTAGCGATGGTCTGATTGTCAGCGAGCTGAGCTCTGTCAAGACCAAGGCTACGGCGCGCGCCGCCAAGGAGAAGGCTGCGTATAAGAAGTTTTTCCAATGATCAATGGGAGGCTTCCACTGTATGATTGCGTGACAAGTACCGGCGAGATAGGAATCAGAAATGAAAATGAAAATGAAAATGTATGCAGATCAGAAATGAAGGTGAAAATGTATGCATCTTTGAAGAAACATGCCCTGCAAGCCCTGCCGCCCATTGGAGGAGGAGGGAAATATAAACTTTGTGCGCCACTAATCCGCTGTTGACTAGATCATATTTACTATTAGAGCGCGGTTCGGCAAGCACGGGTGCCCCCGCGGCCCGAAACTCAATTCTATGCCGACTGCGGTATTTATATTTATATTACTATTTAGGGTGTGATCGTGAGTTTTTTCGAGTCTTAGTCTTAGCCCACAGAAAAACCTTAGCGGGTCGCTCTAGTACTTACGGCAGCCAATTTTAGTAGCGTAAGTACCGTCTTAGCCCCTTACACATTTAATATAGTGTTATTACCTAAGGCTTTAGCTATTAGAGTAATTATTTTAACTAAGTTATATTTTTTAGTCTTTTTAAAGCTAAGTATAGATTATTTATAGGCTTTAAGTACTCTATAGGAGGGTAATAGCTAGTATAGTAACTAGGTGTTACCCTCCTTTAAAGACCTAATAAGAAGTAAAAGAGTTAGTACCTTTTCCCCTACTTTTAGTAATAATTATACTAGAAGATTAGGCTCTTCTACCTAGTATCTTTAGATAGATAAGTAAGTTAAAGTATTTCTTAAATAACTTTATACTATTATTATTAATAGTAACTTTATAATAATATAGTTATATATATATACCTTAGTCTTTTAAGCTATTATTAGAGATTTTTATATAATCTTTTTAAATTAAAATTTTAATATATAGAAGTTATAATAAAAGTACTTTTAAATATATAATATTTATAAAGTATATAAAAATATTATAAAATATAATAATATTAGCTTTAATTAGGAAATATTAAAGGTTAAATTACTATAGGCTTATTAAGATAAATTACTAAATCTTATACTAGACTATAGTAAAAGGCTTTTTAATTAAAGATACCTAGATCTTAATTTACTTACTAAGATCTAGCTAAATATATAAGGTATTAAAGTAAATTCTATTAGTATTAATAATAATATAAGATTAGTAGCTTTAAGTAGTACTTACTAATACTCTAGTCTTTTTATAAAAGATAATAAAGTTAGATTAGAGGGCTTACTAATTATAAGCTTATCTTCACTAATATTATCCTAAATACCACCTCTAAAGTGTTAAAAGAAGATAAAAGGCATACTAAAAAGTAATATAACTATACTTTTAAGTAAGGCTATTTATAAGTATATTAAATTAAAGGAATTAGTGGTTTAAGAGGTAAAATTATCTATATTTAAAGAGATTAGTATAGATATATAAGAGAGGATAAAGATAAAAGTAATAGATAATAAATTAGATATATTCTTAGATTATATAATTAATTATATTAAAAAACTTAAGTATTATTAGACTAGTATAGATAATTAGAAAAGAAGGTTCTTTTAGTAGGTTATTTAAGAGATCTAAAATATATTATAATATTTAGAATAAAGAGTAGCTTCTAAGCTTTTAATTAATATAATTATATTATATTTTTCTCTAGAGGAATATATTTATTTTTATTATTAAAATTAGCCCTCCTATATTAGGCTAGTAATATAGGTAAAGTTATTATAAAATATAGCCCTCTAGGTAGCTATAATTACCCCGCCTCTATATAAATTTTAACCCTTACTTTTACCTACCTTATTCCTCTTATAATAAGGTATTAATATTAGCCTAAAATTTATTATTACTATTATTATTATTATCCTTAACACCACCGCCTTTAAACCTAATATAAAGCTAATTAACTTTATTATTAGCTTTATTATTATTATTATTATTATTATTAGTAATATCTCTTTTAGCCTAAATTTAATAGTATTCCTCTTATTATTTAGTTATAATTTTCTCCTAAAGTCCCCTTAAGTTAGAGGTATTTAGGTTAGTTAATTTCTCCTTTATCTCTTTAATTTCCTCCCTCTTATCCTTATTAACCTTATTATAACTACTAGAGGTCTTTATAAAATTCTATAATACTATAGTAATAAAGATAATTAATACTTACTTCCTTAAATTATACTCTAGAGCCCCTAATTAAAGGATTTAGAACTTCTACTTTACTATTCTAAACACTCTCTTAACTATAATATAAACTCTTAAGTATTAAAGGTTATATAATTCTATAATATTCCTAAGCGCCTAATTACTATCTACTTATTCTTTTAGATAATATCTTATCTTAATATATAATATAAGAAGTCCTACCTAAGTAGTAAAGCTAGTATTATATATATAAAATCTATAGCTAGGTACTTAAAGAAGGCCTTTTTAGAATATAATTTAGATTAATATTATATTATTAGTTAATCCCTTAGTACCTAGTAAGATAAGTAAGAAAGTACTATCTAATTTTATAATATAAAGTATATTTTATAATATATTTCCTTTTTAATCTTAATATTACCTCTAATCTTTTTAATAGATAAAAGCGTTAATATAAGTACTATTAATAGCACTAATATATCTATAGAAGTAATATATATTCTTTTATATTATTATCTTAAGATAAAGAAAGTTATCTTCTAATAGTTTAATAAAGGCTTAATAAAGCTTATAGTAGGTAATAAGATATTCCTCTATAATATTACTTACTCCTAACTAACTTATAAAGAAGAAGGAGGCTACTATTTATTATATTATACCCTAGCTAATAATAAATAGAAATACTAATATCTTTATCTATACTTCTAGCCTTTATAAAGTCTTTAATTCTAAATTTTCTAATAACTATACTATAAGGCTATAAAATATCTCTTTTAGTATATAAAATAGATATTTAAATATCTTAGGTATATTATTAAGATAATACTATATTATTATTATTATTACCTTAAAGCTACCCTTTTCTAGTAAATTAATTTAAAGACTAATTTTATATAATAATACTATATAAATTATATCCTTAAAGAGCTCTTTAATTTCTAAGTTATTTTACCTCTTAAATATAATAGTAATTAATTAATAAAGGGTATTTATATCCTCTTTTATTAACTCTATTACTTAAGATAAGCTATTTCTTTTACTTATCTTATTTATATAAAATAAGAAAAGGTATACCCCTTATAACCCTCTTATTATTATAATTAAGAGGGGTATAGTCTTTCTAGCTAATATAATTAAGTATAGGGGTAGAAGGTATATTTAAAAATTTATATAACTTTTCTAGGTCTTATGAAATTCGAAATTATTTTTTAGAAAAGGAAAGATACTACCTTTTATAGGCAAGCGCCACATAAAGGGATCCACTAAGACTAAGACAAGCAATACAAAAAAACTCGCGATCAGACTCTTAACGCCGGGGGAATCCCTAGAAAAGGTAAAGGGCGCCTATAGGGGCTAAGATATAAGTTATAACCCATCGAAAGGTCTTATAAAAGCGGCGCCGACTTTCAGAATGGCCAGGATGCAGACAGGCAGCTGCAGGCATCTCGACGAAATCACAGGGATGACGTCCTGAAACGACACCGCGGCGCTGTAGCAGCCCTGCAACGGCATCCGATGCGTGATCGTCGATCGAGAGCTGAGTGGGTCAAATTCGCATCTGCTTTAGAAACTGCGATGCCTCCGGGCTCTTCCCGAACTTGGTCTCGGAAGGTCCTGCATCTTCTGGCGTCGCTGGTTAAAGCTTGGTTGCGTGCCCGTCAGAAAGGCGTTTGTTGTAAAATGAGTTGTGAGGGTGAATTTGAGTTGTCCTGGGTTACAACATGTGGACAAAATCAAGGAGACACGTGCGAAATTAGAAAGCTAGATTCACGGCCGTTGCTTTGACTGCTGATAAGTTTAATCGCATTGATCACTCATCAACATTTGCGGAATGCGCAAGGTCATTTCCATCTACCGGGTGCATTGGCTGCGGTGGTAGCGGCCCATAAATAGAAAAATTATAACCCGGCTTCGGTTTTGGTTCAATCAATACATTGGCATCTGCTTTGAATGAGGTCCACGACCCGCATGTCATGCCTGCCATAGCGCGCCGCAAAGGGGAACCCCCGTGACGTTCTACCTTGTTGGTTCGGCTTCCTATTTTGTTATTTATGCTCGATGTAGTTCTAGCGAAGCAATTAGGTCATGGTAGGTTAGTTAGCATCTGAAGGAGAGCTATTTGGTCATCGGCAGGTCCGCGAGGCCAGCGCTGGCCAGAGTACCTGACTGGCCGGCGCAGGCTAGCCCTGCAGGCAGTCCATAGGTAGACCGTAGAGCACGTGCCAGCAACTGAAACGGACGTCAACCTGCAGGTTGATTTGACGCCACAGTGTGCGGGAACTGGTTACAGCGATGCCACGCTACAGTGGTTAGGGGCGCAGACAACGGACTCCCCCGCTCGAGACGAAGCTGAGAACAATCAAGAACATCATCAGTTCTGGCTTACTACTTTGCCACTCAGACCCTGTCTTCATTTAATTACACTACCGGGACAACGGTGGGCTATAGGACTTGAAACTTTAACTCACCAGCCACAAAAGCGCATTGTCCTGAACTATATTAAGGAGGTGTACCGCCGATGTGTCGGATCCGGAGAGGGATTCCGTACCGTAGTTTGTATATAAAAGCCCCAGATGCAGTCTCTGTAAGGGAAAGATTCCAGTCCTGAAGTTGTTATCTATTTTACGCGCAACATCCGCCACCGCACCTGCTCCCGCCCTTTACCCCAGCCATGTCTGCGTTTGAAGCTCGGCCTCGCTCCGAAAGCCGCACCGTCGACAACAGAATCAGCGCTTCCTGGCTCCCGTATGTCGAGCTTGCACGTCTGAACCCTCCCAGTTCGTGGCTTCTTGTCTTCCTGCCAGAGCTGTTTGGCGTTTTGCACGCAGCTACATCTCTGAACCCCCCCCGGGAGAGACGTGCTGCGCGTCGTTGCTGTGCTCCTCGCCCACAGCTTCTTCATCAGCAACGCCGGCCTAGCGTGGAATGATTTAGTGGATGCGGACATTGACGCCAGGGTCGAGCGCACCAAGAGGAGGCCCGTCGCACGGGGCGCCATAAGCCGCACGGCAGCATGCGTCTTCGTCTGTTCGCAAACCGTCTTGGCTGGTGCCTGCCTGCTGCCGTTGCCAAGCGCGGCAGCCAAGGCCATGGCTCCCATCGTTGTGTCCACAACTTACTACCCGTTCGCCAAGCGACAGATGCCGGCGCCGCAGCTGGTCATTGGATTCTGCATGAGCCGGGCCGTCATTTTCGGTGGCTTAGCAATGGGGCATGACGGTCGTTGGATGGGTGAGCCTATTGGCGGCCTGATGGTGGCCACCGTACTATGGACCGTTTTGTCCGATACAATCTACGCCCACCAGGATGTTGTTGATGACCGCAAGGTCGGAGTGAAAAGCCTGGCCGTGGTTACGCAGGGCTATGCCAAAAGACTGCTATGGCTTCTCCTGCTGGCCATGGTTGCTATTTTGTATTATTCCGCCCCTGATGGAGGAACGGGGGTGGCATACAACCTGATAACGGTGGGCGGGTGCTCGCTCTTTACTGCTACTATGCTTACCCTGGTTGATCTGGAGAATCCGTCAAGCTGCGCGAAATGGGCGCGGTCTTCGTTTCTTTTCATTGGTGTTCTCATCGCTAGCGGGCTACTGGCGAACTATTTATATCACGTGGCCGGCTAGGCCACCCCATTTAGGGGCCCCGGTCAGGCCACCTAGAGAATAGAATAAGTTCCCTTCTATATAGTCTCCTATAAAATGGTAGTAACACTCTAATCGCGGTCTAAGACCCCTTCTAGAATTTTTATTTTATTCTCTATATCTCTAATAAGATACTACTACTTCCTACCTTTTATATCTAGCTTCTTATCCCTCTAAACCCCTAAATAGAGCTAAGATACTAGGGCTAAGCCTACTATTATACCTAACCTTATAGATAAAATACTAACCCTAGACTAAAAACACTCTTTATAAATCTTATAAGATACTTAGGCCCTTATCTACTTATTAGATAAGGAGGAGGTTCTTTAGTTTATAGGTAAGGACTATACTATCTTTAATAGCCTTATTACCTTAGTAGTATATTAATATTATAAGACTAACTAGATATAGCCTTTAGAGGTTATCTTAGACCTTAATAGCTTTATATATTTTTAATATACTTATATTAACCCTTATATAGCTAGAGAGAGGTAAAAGCTTTAAAAATAAGTATAATATAAGCCCTTATAATACCTAGAGGTAAGGGTAATAGAGGTAACTACTAGTATACTAGTAGAAGTAGGTATACTTAGTAAAGTAAGTATATTAAGTAAGATAGGTATATAAGCTATAGGTAAGGGGGAACTAGTACCTTTTATACTTACTTAAATAGGAATTAACCCCTCCTTAAGCCTTAAAGATATAAATAACTTTAAACTAGCTACTTATATTTACTAGATAAGATACCTACTTAGTATAAATTTAACCTTTAGAGATAGTAAAGGTAAATATTAAAGATTAGTATAAATATAAGATATCTTATAGCCTAGTAAGAGATTATTAATAACTAGTAATATTAAAAGTAAGGTAAGCTACTTTACTAAAGACTTACTAATTACTATTAGCCTTAGTTAATTAATAACTATAGTTAGTTAGACCTTATTATAAATACTTACTTTTATAAAAGAGAAGGATACCTTATTAGTAATTAGTTATAGTATATTTATATATAAGCTTTAGAAAAATAATATTAGATTTTTTAATTTAAATCTAGTCTACTAAGATAAAAATAATATTAGCCTCTTACTAAATAGTAATAAAGATATAATCTATATCTATATTTACTTATTTACTAACTAGCTTATAAGTTACTATAACTCTTATAGTAAATAGGTAGTATATAATATATAGCTTATATACTTAAAGGGTACTACCTTCTAATAGTACTCTAGTATTATATCCTCTATAGAAAGATAATTATTAAGGACTATAATAATAAGATAGATTTATAATATTTTTATTAAATAGTATAAGCCCCTTATCTTAGAAGTTAATAAGAGACTTAAAGAAAGCTACTATATATTAGATAATATATATTAAGACTATAATATTAATATCTTTATAGTATATATATTAAGGGATATTAGAGCTATTAACTAAGATATATAGGTCTAGCTTTATATTATATATAATATACTAGATCCCCTTATATAGACCTTAGTTACTAGGCTAGGCTTATAGACTAGCCTATAATCTTTCCTTAAGGAAGTCTATAAGTAGTAAGGCACTATCTATAACTTTATTATTAGTAAGAGTAATAAGTACTTTTATTAGTAATTTAATAATAGTAGAGACTAAGGCTACTTATAAAAAGAAGATAATTATACCTAGAATAATAGGTTTAATATATATAGTAATAAGTATAATAAAGGCTATAACCTTATAGCCTATAATAAAGGAGGATATTACTAAGGTAATAATAACTAGTGTAGCTACTAAACTAAAGGGTATTATAGCTAGGGGTACTAATAAGATAGGTATACTTCCTTAGGTAGTTAGTAAAATCACTTAGAATACCCCCCTTATAATAATAATAAGCTACTTATATTAGGTAATAGCTAGTCTCCCCCTTATAAGAGGCTATAAGAGACTAGATAGCTAGATAGACCCCGCTATAGTAATAGCCCCTTAGGGCTAGCCTAATAATCTTATACCCCCTAATAAGTATATTATTATAACTATTACTAAGATAAGGATATATATAATAGCTAGTAAGAGGACTAGGAGCTATAGTATTAATATATAAGAGATAATTAAGTATAAGATTATAAAGACTAGAGAATTAACCTATAAGAGGAGAAAATAGGCTAGTTTACTAAATAGGAGAATAAGAAAGATAATAAAGAAGACTAGGACTAAGATATATAAAATGCCTACTTAGACCTATACTTTACTTACTATACTTAGGTAGACTTAGTAATAAATATAAAGGCTATAATTATAGAGGCATTATATTTATATTAGTATTACTTATAGGTCTTTATATCTAATAATCTCTTATATATATATATTTACTTAGCTTATAAAGCTACTACTAGCTTAATTAATAATATTACCTTTACTTCTTATTATATATTTTTAGATGCTAATACTAAAAAGATAGTAGTATTTATATTAACTAACCTTATAATTAATCTATAACCTATAGTAGATCTCTTTATAATATAAGCTATAACTATACTAGGTAGTAGTAAGCCCTTAGGGTATATATAAATATACTTACGCTACTAGGTATATCTAGACCTAACCTTACTAGAGATATAATATAATATCTATATAGATATAGGCGCCTCTATAATACTAATAGACACTACCTAGTTAATAAAGTACTACCCTAATAATCTAATAGAGACTTACCTTAAAGCTCTTTAGCTTTAGGGTATTAGAGTATATAAATACTAAGCTACTAAGTTTATATAGCTACTACTTTACTTTATAAGGATATTACTAAAGATAGATAAATTTACTATAGCTTACTTTATAGCTAAAGTATTAGTAATCCTTAACCTATAAGTAAATATATTACTAGGTATAGATACCTTAGGACTACTCTAATAGGATATCTTATTAAGTATAATATTAGCTATATTATATAACTACTAAGGTATTATTTTCTTTATTATATTATAGGTACTAAGATAAGCCTAATAATAAGGTATAAAAGTAGTATATATAATTATAGTTATACCTAGTAAGATAATATTAGTAGATATAACCTATAGGGTAGTACCTAGCCTATAGTATCTCTTTAAGCTATAAGTAATACCTTAGGTTATGTTTTTTATCTTACTAGCGGAGTTAAATATAATATAAATTCTAGTATATAATAACTTATATAGGTATATATACCTCTATATAAGTATATACCTAGGATACTTTTATATACTATTAATAAAAACTATAGTCTAGTAAGTAGACACTAAGGATATACTAGTAGTAATAAAGCTTACTAGCTTATTAGAGGATAATATATAATACTTTATAATATAACTAGTAGACCTTAAGGACTACTTAGTTATATACCTAATAAGCGTTTATATTTATAAAGGGTTACTAAGGGAAATATAGGTATTATAGTAACTTATAGATAATTATATATATCTCTTTAAAGATAAAGGTTTTACTATAATCCTAGATAATAAGCTTATATAGGTCTAACTTAAGCTCGGCTAGGAAGAGATAATAGCTTATAAATATTATATCTACCCCTAAGGCCTAGCTAAGAGAGATATTATTAAAAAGACTATAAATAAACTAAGGTAAAATAAGAAGATTAAGTATATATAACACTAAATACCCTTTACCTTCTTAGTTTTTATAATCTAGTAAGGACTAGGGGATAAATATAAAGGCTAAATAGTAGTAAATACCACCTTTATAAGTAGGAAATAGTATATAACCATATTAAGCCTAACCTAGTAATAAAATTAAAAAATAACTTATTAGATATTAAAAAGCACCTAAATCTACCTATAAATAATATTAATATAGAGCCACTATATTAGGAGTAGTTAGGGTAGATAGTTTATTACTAGAGATATATCCTAATACGCCTTTATAACTAATAAACACTATAATAAGCTTAAGGTAGTAGTAACCTAAATAAGACTAAAATTAAAGAGAAAACTAATTAATAAGCTTTTCTTCTTAGTTAAAGATAAATTTAAAGATAAAATAAAAAAAATATAAGCTAAGTATAAGTAAACTTAAGCCTAAAGTAAGGCTAAAGTAGCCTTAAAGGGAACTAATACTTTAATTACTTAAGAGATAGTCTAGGCTATTATAAAAAAGATTATTATATAAATACTTAAAAAGAGCTAGAGTATTAGTTAACCCTAGCTTCTAGCTAGCTTATAGTTATATATTATAGTAGTAATAACCTAAGACTAAACTAGCCTTAAGACTAAACTAGTTCTTATTAGATATAAAAGAGAACTAGTTATTAATATTAAAAGATATATATAAGAAATTAAAAGCTACTCCTTATAAGAGATTATTATAGTAATTAATAAGGTTATTTAGGCTAATACTCTAGTAATAATATATTACCTCCTCTCTAAGAATATAATCTTAACCTTTTATTAAAAAGTAAAAAAATATATAAAAGATAAGTTCTAGATAAAAGTTATATTTAGCTTAGAGATAACCCTCTCTTAGTAAATATATACTATAATAGTTAAAGTAATACTATTTAATAAAATCTTATAAAATACTACTAACCTTATAATAATACTCTTAGCCTTTAATAAGATAAATATTATTATTATAAAAGTATATTACCCTTAACTTAAGTCTAAGATATAAGCTTTACTTATTATTAAAATATATAATACTAAGATAATAAACTATCTTTATAAATAAAAAGTCTTTTTTAACTCCTAAGTCTTTTAATATAAGCCCTTCTTAGATATAATCTAACCCCTATAATACTTTAAGTATTACTAATATAATTATATAAGTAAATTTTACTAAAATAAAAAGTAATATAGCTAGTATACTTACTAGACTTATATTAGGTTTAAGTTATATTTAATAAAAAAAAAAATAATATCTTAATTATAAAAGTAACTACTTAATATAGTCTTAAGACTACCTTATTATAAGGTAATATTAAGGCTATACCTAGGAGGTATATTACTTCTAACTAATAGAGTTTAAGAGTTACTACCTTAGGGAGGAAAGATACCTAAGGTCCCTAAAGGCGTTATTATCCTTAAAAAGAGCTAGGAGTATATAGCGCCTAAGAGGGTAGCCCCTAGGCCCCTCCTCCTTAGCCTTAATCTAAAGACCTTTCCTAATATAAACTAATATACTAAATTTTAACTTTACTAACTTTAAAATAAAGTCTATAAGCTTAAGGTTACTAGTTAAGATCTTATAATATAAAACCTTTATACCTATTATAAATAAGAACTAGTTATATTATATACTATTATTAGCCTTAATACTTATAATCTAACTATAAGGTAAATTACTACTCTTATTACTTTTATTATTACTAATAGTCTTAAAACTAATCTAAGATATAATTATAACTAAACTAGCTTAACTTAGATAACTAAATAAAGATTCTCTTATAAAATATTTATAAAAATAATAATAATATCTAGCTAACCTTTTATTAAGAGAATAGTCTAGATATTATTATAATCTAAAAGGTATTACTAAGTAGCCTCTTACCTACTCTCTTCTTAACTTTATATTAGTACTTATAAAGAAGGGGGTAAGTAATAATTTATATTTATAAAAGAGTTAATAAAGTATTATAAGAAGTAATAGTTAAAAAAAATATATATTATATTAAATTCCTTAATAACCCTCTTATCTTTATAAGTATTTACTTTAAGCTAGATATAAACCTATATAGACTCTTAAGTAAAATCTTATTAGAAGGGGAGATCTTATATATAGTAGTAAGGGACTTTAACCTCTACTACCCCTCTTAAGACCCTTATAGTAAAAAGTCCTTATTTATAAATAATATAATTAAGGCTTTTACCTATATTAGAACTATATTAGTTATACCCCTAGAGATAGTAATATAATATTATTATAATTATTATATAAGTACCTTAGACCTCCTTTAGGCCTCTTTAGTATTAAAAGGTAGATATATAATATTAGACTAGAATCTAGCTAAGTCTAACTATATCTTATAGCTATTAGAGCTCTAGGCCTTTAAGTTAGAGAGAAATAAACTAATAAAAAAATAAAAAAAGATTAATATTAGTTTTACCTTAGCTAAAGTAATAGCCTAGCTCCTAGCTATAACTAAACTACTAATAGTAAGACCCCTAAAGGTAAAGGTAATATATAAGTAACTTATATTAGTAATAGAAGATATTATCTTTAAAGCTATCTTTATAATAGGCCCCCCTTAGACTAAGAGGCTAGAATAGTAGAACTAAAAAACTAACTAGGTAGTTACTAAGATAAAGAGGACCTAAAGATAGGTATAGAGGTTAAGAAATAAAGTAAACTAGGAGATTATATATAAAATAAGAAAGGCCTAGTCTTAGGCCTTAGCTAAGGTATAAAAGGTAGCCTAAAGGATATACCTTAATTTACTAGGTAATATACTAGTATTATAAAAATAATATAAGTAGGTAAAAAGGTTTATAATAAGATATATAGCTAATATAATCCTAAAGCTAGTCTACCTAAGCTATAATACCTTAGTATAGTTAAGAAAGGAGAAGATAAAGGTTTTAGCCTAAAAGTTCTTTCTAGCCCTAATAACTTATTATAATTATAAGTAGGTATATAGAAATAAGATTATAAGTAGAGATAGATTTTAGATAGAAGAGAGTAGTATAGAAAAGTAATTAATAAAATACTATATTATTAACCTTATTATTCTATCTTCTATTTAAGAAGAATTATAGTTATTTATAAAGAAAAAGAGATAAAAGTAATACTTAGAAAAAACTCTATTAAATCTAAAATCCTCCTCTTATATCTTATTATATATAAGATATTAGCTAATATAATTACCCCTTAAGTTTTAATATAGCCTTAGTATAGTTTTAGCTATTTTAGTAGTCTTAGTAGCCTTATAAGGGCTATAATAGCCCCCTAGTAGGTTTAGTAGTCTTATTATAGTTTTAATATTCCTTAGCGCCTTTAGTAGCTCTATAGAGGTCTCTAATAGCGCTACTAGAGTTAGTAGCTTATATAAAGTCCTTATAGATAACCTACTTTTAATACTCCCTCTAGTTAGCTAAGGGATTAACCTATTTATATTAATATAAGGTAGTATTATATTAGTTAGTATAGGGTAGTAGCCTACCCTATACCTCTATAGGCTATAAGCCTATTATAGGTAGTTAGTAGTGTTAATTAATAGCTTATAATACTATACTTAGTAAGCTATAGTGTTATAGGCGCTATATGTGGTATTATATACTAATTTATAGTATATAAAAATATTTTAGTATAGGGTAGTAGCCTATCTTATACCTCTACTAGCTACTAGCTTATTATAGGTAATTAATAGTACTAATTAGTAGCCTATAGTGCTATACTTAGTAAGTTATAGTGTTATAGGCGCTACGCGTAATGTTATATACTAATTTATAGTGTGTAAAAAAATATTTTAGTATAAGATAGTAGCCTACCCTATACCTCTACTAGCTACTAGCTTATTATAGGTAATTAGTAACACTAATTAGTAGCCTATAGCGTTATACTTAGTAAGCTATAGTATTATAGGTACTATATATAGGCTTATATATAATACTATACCCTAATTTATAATATATAATAATAAAAATTACTATAGGGTAGCTATTACTTTATAGTTAATATATATATATTACCCTAAAGGCATATATATTATTATTATTATATATTTATAGTTATAAGTTAATTTTTAGTAATTTATATATAAATAAATTTTATAGAAAATTAAAAGTAGCTTATAAGTATAGATTAGTAGAGGTACCTTACCTAAGTACTTATAAGATCTATAAGAAGTACCTAGCCTAGTAGTACTTAGTACTAGTTATAGTGATTTATAGTAGATATAACCTAAATATAATACTAATTATATTATATTTAATAGTAAAGGCGCTAATATTTATAGTACTAGTAATACTCTAGTAGATTTTTACCTTTATAGAAAATTTTAGTTATTAGTTATAATACTAATTAAGAGATATTTAGTTACTAATTATAGTGTTAATTAAGGGATATTTAGTTACTAGTTATAAGCGCTAATTATACTAAGTTTAGTATAAGTAGTAACTAACCTAATTACTCTAGTTACTAAGTATACTATAATTATTGCAGCCACCAGCTGCAGCCACTAAATGCAGCGCTCTCATTAGCTCACTACGTTAAATAACCTATAACTATATAATAGACCTATAACTCTTAATAGGGCAAATGTGGCCCTAAGTAAGCAAGAATATTAACACTAAGAACCCTACGTATTATACTATATAACCCCTTATAATACTAATACTAATTAGTGGTTATAAAACTATAGATAGTTAGGAATTACTAAGAAGAGATAAGCTTTTTATTTTAATATAAAAATATTATATTACTAAATAAACTAATTTAATAGGTTTAGCTACTATAAATATACTACTTCCTTATAGAGTTTTCTTAAATATAACCTCTTCTTAAAAAAGATCTAGTAACTATTAAGTTATTAATTCCTAAAGGATTTAATTATCTTATTCTATTATAAGAAATTAAAACTATTAAATTTATCTAATAATATAATATCTTTATTATAATAAGGTAATAAGAATATAGATAATAGGGGGGCCCTTATATATCTAAGAACTATTACTAAATATATAAAATTTATCTTAAGTAATTAAGAAGATATAAAACTATTAATAATTAATATACCTATTACTACTATTACCTAAATTAATAATATTATTATTAATTTTATTTATATAAATAAAGATAATAATCTAAAAGAGATCTTTATATATATTATTAAGGACTTTACCCTCTAAATAATAGTAACCTTTATTAGGGGAAACCTAATTATTATTTATAACTTCTATAACTAGTTATATAAATATAGTATCTATATAGTTAGATAGCTAAGATACTTAATTACGAAAGCACTAGAGGACCTATATAAGAAGGAGGAAATACTAGAATAGGATAATAACTAGCTACCCTAAGTTATCTTTAAGAGAAGAGTAATAGAGGCTATAGCTACTAAAGTAGCTACCCTTAGGGCTAATAATAATATATATTAACTAGAGATAGGTTAAAGCTAAGGCTAAGATATTAGTGGCTAACTATAAGTTATTAATATCCCTTATAAGCTTAAGTAATTAGTAAAGAGTTACTTAGACTATAAGAAATACTTTAGTAAAAGAGATAAATTTATTTATATTAAACTTAATATCTTCTATAATAAATATAGTCACTTTAAAGTACTAGAAGTAATATAAGGAAGGGCACTACTTATTATACTAATTAGTGCTACCTCTAAGTACTATATAGTATAGTTATCTTATCTTAGGCTAGATTATAATAGTCTTATATTATATATTAAGTAATACTTTAAGTCACTAATTATAATAAAGAGATATTATACTAAGTAATATACCCTTAGTCTTTAGAAAACTATTAATAAGAGCCCTAGTAAGCTTATAACTAAATATATTAATTATATTATTAACT
>JAEIJG010000624.1:0-22624 GCA_037289395.1 Beauveria scarabaeidicola
AGATATTAAACTTATTATAGATCTTTATATTATATAATTAGTCTATTATCTTATTTATTAGTAATAATACTATATAATTCTTATATATTTATTAGTTTAGTATATAATAATCTATATATATCTATAACTTATTACCTTTCTTTAGTATAAATAAGATAAGTATACTTATTAGGCTTATTAATTACTAAATCTATCTCTTTTTTTATATTTTTACTATAAAGTTATAAAGTTCTTATAACTTCTTTAATATAAGTATATAAATAAGTCCCTAAGGTAGTACTATACTATCTTTTAATTTAATTATATATTATAGTTTATCTAGTAATAGTAATTATAATACTTCTTCTTTAGAGAAGACTATTATAAGGTCTATATATTTTAGAGGTATCTTTTTAGCTTCCTTATTATATATTTAAGCGCTTACCTCACCTATACCTAGGTTATCCTTAATATTATCTAACCTAATATATCTAACCTATAGTATACTATCTTCCTAATCTTCTAGCTCTTATAATTTACTATCTTTACTAGCTATAAATATATATTTAGCCTATATAACTACTCTATAATATACTTATATACTTTTTATAAGCTATATACTTTTTATAATAAGGTAATAATTCTAGTAGTTATATATATATAAGGTTATAGTGAGAAGAGTACTTATATTTAGCTATATACGAAGGTGGGTTACCTATAGTTATAGGAATTATCGCTACCCTGTTAATACTTAGTTATATTAATAACACAACTAAGTACTTATATACTCCCCACGTGACTAAGCCCTATATCTATACTTATGCCCTACGTCCCCGCTATAAGCTACCTATACTCTTAGTACCTCTTCCTTACTATGCGCTATCTAGGCCCTAATAGGCTACCCCCTCTCTCTTAGCGCTATCCCTAGCGCTCTATATATAGCCGCCCTCTCCTATCTCCTCTCCTCTTATAGTTATAGTATCCTCTTTACCTTAGTTTTATATCCTCTTAGTGACTTATACCCTTATTACGTGCCGCTATTTCTACTCTATTTACTATCTTTATATTTACTTATAATATTATTCTTAGTATTTATTTTTTAACTATTCCTTTTATTTTATTTTTATAGCTTTCTTTTTATATATACTTTATTTTCTCTTATCCTTTTATTTTCTTACTTTCTATTTATTATATATATATATCTTATTATACTATATATATCTTATTTATTAACTCTTTATATTAATACTATTTATTTATTATTTCCTTATAAATCTATAATTACTTTTATTTATATTTATCCCCTTTAGCCCTTATACTTTATATAGCTATTATATTATATATTTTATTATATACCCTTAAAGGTATTTTTTATAATACCTCCCCCTCTTCTTCTTTTTCTTCTTTTCTTTATCCTTACTAAAATCTATATATACTAAATTCCCTACCTCCTTATAGTCTACCTCCTTTATTCTAGTTATATTATTATTATCTTATACTTATAATTCTCCTAAGTGTCTTTTCTTAGCTTAATTATATTATATAAGCTTAAAAACGTTAATTCTAGTATATTTAAGCCTTTTAGTAGTGTCCTACCTTTATACCTAGGCTTCCTACACTTACCTTAACCTTCCTTCCTTACCTTTCTTTACTATTAACTCTTTACTTTCTTACTATCTATCCCTTACTAACCTATAGTATCCTTTCTAGTTTCTATATAGTTCTCTCCTTATTTTCTTACTATATTATTACTCTATACTCTTTACTACCTAGCTACTCCTTTACTATATTTTACTCTTTTTATATATATTTATTACCCCTATAGCCTTATAGTCTACTAACTATAATCTTATAGGTCTAATCTTATACCTTAGCCTAAGACTATTATTATAATAGTAACTATAATAGAATATAAGTAAGTACCTTATTATATCTTTATTACTCTTTTCTTACTAATTCTCTTCTTAGTACTTAGAGTACTAGCCCCTTATATATATACTTTACCCTTATTATCTCCCCCTTACTAACTTATTATATCCTTATAGATTTAACTACACCTATATTTACTACTTATATTATATAGTTTATAACTCCTAGTTTTAGGAGGACTACTATAGCTAATTAAGTAGGTTACTATATTCTTACTCTTTAGCTCTTACTAACTTATTATTATATAGCTAGATCCCTAAAGTATATAAAGTGCCTCTATAGTAATAAGGACTACCTTATACTTACTAAGAGTAAGTAATAAGTATATAGCTTATTCTAAGACTACTAGTACTATAGTACCCCTCTTATTATATATTAGTTATAATATTACTTAAACTTTATTACTAATATACTATAGGCTACTTAATAATCTCTTAGTTATTAAGTTATTACTAGTTACTATAGGTTTATTATAACTAAGGTAAGAGCTTACTATTATTAGTCTTCTTATATTAGCTAAGTAGTAACTATATAGGCTATTACTACTACTACTACCCTATAGCTTACTCCTAACATTCTTACTTCTACTCCTACGCTTATTATTAACCCTATTACTACTATTATATAGGAAGCTAATTATAAGACTACTACTACTATTACTATATCCTAGCTTAAGTACCTTTATTACCTTACTTCTAGTTTCTAATACTTTACTATATATTTATAGTATCCTTATTATCCCCTACTTACTAACTTATAATAGTATTAAGCTTATAGACTTAAATTCTCCCCTATACCCTTATTACCTAAGGGCTTTAAGTTTACTAAGTTTACTAGTATAAATATTTAATATACCTATAAGTAGACTTATTATAAGGCTAAGGCTATAGTAGCTATATCTACTATATCCTAGTAAGATACTCCTAGTAAATATCCTAAGGCTCTTTTTACTCTTAAGTAAGGGGGATATAGCTTCCCTATTACTCTCTTATAACTCTATTATAACTTCCTCCTTAAGATTTTATTTTATTATTTCCTTATTAATATAAGATAATATTATAATATATTTATTATATACTAAAGACCTTACTTTTATTATTATACTTATAGTAAAGATATTACTTACTTATTAGATAATTAAAAGACCTAGGCTATAATTTCTTTATTATAAACTTATTACTAAATTATAATTAGTTATTTTACTTTTCTCCTTATATCCTTATAACTTCCTTATTACTTACTTATTACTCTCTCTCTTATCCTTATAACTATTCTTTATATTCCTTAATTATAACTCCTTTAGTAAAGTTATTTTATCTTAACTAAGAGTTCTCCTTATTATTATAATCTACTTACTTTACTTAGAATAAGTATCTTTTCCCTTTATACTTATACTTTATAATTTTCTTAACCTTATACTTATTCTCCCCTTTTAATACCTTATTATCTACTTCTTTATCCTAACCTAGTTATCTATTATATAGTTCTAATAAGCTTATATTAAAGATATTATAGACTTATAACTTAAGGGGTAGGCTTATTTAGTATACTAGCCTACTTATCCTTACTTATTCTATTATTTTATATAATTCTATATACTTTACTATAAGCTTCTAGTATAGTCACTATAGGCGTAGGTTTTTTATTAATAAGAGGACTTAGTTACTAATTATAAATAACTTCTCTTTTCTTCCCTTATTATACTATTACGCCTAAGCCTACTAGGCTCTTTATAGGTACTTTATTATATCTTCTTAGGTAGCCTCCTATAACCTTACTCTAGACCCTACTTAAACGTTTATTATATCTTATAGACCTAATAGCACGAAGATTACTAGGTTATACCTTAGTAGTATCTTTACTAGGGTCTTACTAGTAAATACTTATATCCCTATATTATATATAAATTATACTATTAGAAGGTATAATAGCTAGTCTAATTAATCTATAGTATAGAATATCTATAGGTAGTATTTTACTACCTAGTTTATTTACTTTATTTAGCTATTTATTTAAGGATAGAACGTGATATTAAGTCGCTACTTAATCACTAGTAGGTGGTAAAGGCTTTACTAGAACCTAGAGGTAAAGATAGATCCCTAGTCTAATATAATACCCTTTAGCGTCCTATAATACACTATAACCTTCTTAAGGATAATATTTATAAGCCCTTTACTAGTAAGGTTCTTATTTATAATAATATAGATATTATACTTACTAAACCTATTTACTATTACTAGGATAGCATTTTACTTTTTTTTATCTCCCTAAACCTCTAAGAGGCTAGTAATTATATCTATTATAATTTCCTTAAAAGGCTAGTCTAGTATTAATAATATTATAAGGTAGCTATATAGTTAGTACTACCTTCTCTTTATAATCTAATAGATATAATATAAGGTAATATATATAGTTATATCTTTTCTTAGTAATTACTAAAAGAATTATTACCTAATCTACTTCTCTATCCTATATACCCCTTAGTAGCCTACTATAAGGTTATTATAATATAACTATAAGATCTTTAACCTTATCCTTACTAGTATAAACACTTTTCTATTCTTATATAAGAGTCTATAGTTATTTATATTCTAGTATCCTCTCTATATAGTTATACTATCTTCTTTATTTTCTTAAATTCTTCCCTATACTATCCCTATAAAGGCATCCCTCTACTAGTATTCTTATATCTTATCTACTAGAGGCGTCTAAGCTTCCTCTTTAGTTAACCCTATATCTCTACTACTATCTTCCTATATCCTAGCTACCCTTTTACTATATAGCTATATTACTATTCTTATTAGCCTTAGTTAATACTCCTCTTTCCTTATATTACTACCTTCCCTATAAAACCACTATAAAAACCCTAGGATTATACTACTTCTTTATACCTTAGCCTTTTTATTATTATTATAGTCCCCTCTTCTTAATAGTATATTAATTAGGTTTAACTTCTCTAGCTAAAAAGTAATCTTAAAGTTAAAAAGAGATAGTTTATCTAGTACTACTACTTAATAATAAATAAAGTTTTTCTTCCTTATAAAGTAACTATAGTTAAGGTAGTCTATAATAATATTAATTATATAAGCTAGATATACTAGGTAGTGTTTTTATTATTAAAATACTATTAGTATTATAAATATTTCCGCGTTAAGTATCTAGTATCTTAATTCTACTCTATAGAGCTTTTATAATAAGAACACTATAAGGTACTAGTGACCTCCTTATAGTTATAATAGTACCGCCCTAATTATAAAGTCTAATATATCTATTTCTACTTAAGTTAGTGCTTTTTAGTTAAACTATACTAGTATTAGGGCTTTACTAAAGGCTAGCTTTAGCTTTAAGAACGCCTTAAGCTCCCTAGTACTTAGCTAAAACCTCCTTTTTATATTCCCTTTTATCCTTTCTATAAGTAGTAAAGTAATCTTACTAAAGTTCTTAATAAATTATTAGTAGAACCTTATAAACCCTAAGAATAACTAGATCTCCTTAATACTACTAGGCTCTAACTAGCTTATAATAACCTTAATATATTCTTAGTCTATAATAATCTTCCTTTATTTTATTATAAAACCTAGGAATTTTACTATAATTATATTAAATTCGCACTTTTTAAGGTTTAAGTATAACTTCGCTTTTCTAAGCTTTACTAGCACCTAGTAGATATACTATATATACTTTATAGTGTCCTTACTAAATACTAAGATATTATTAAGGTATATTATATAAATATAGTTAATTTCTTTATATAGTATATAGTTAATATATTCTTAAAATAATACTAGTATCTCTATTAGTCTAAATAATAAGACTATATACTTAAAGTATCTATAATAGTAGTAAAATACTATCTTCTACTTATTACCCTTATAGATATATAACTATCTATAAGTATCTTTTATATCTAGCTTTATATAGACTCTTACTCCTTTAATATAATCTAGGATTTCTATAATTAATAGTAATAATATATAGTTCTTATAAGTTACTTAGTTTAACTTATAATAGTTAATATATAGTTATAGCTTACCTCTTTTCTTTAGTATAAATAGTATAGGTACTCCTACTAGGCTTATAGACTAATAGATCTAACTCCTTTTTAGTCCCTTATTTATAAACTTATAGAGTTTATCTAGCTCCCTCGCGAAAAGTATATAAATAAGTCCTTATAGGGGTATTTTCTTATCTTTAATCTTAATTATATATATTAGCTTATTAAGAGTTAGTAGCTTTATTACTTCTTCTACTAAGAATACCTAGCTAAAGTTATAATATTCCTTTAAGATTACTACCTCCTTATTTCTTTCCTTCCCCTTCCCTTCTAATTCTCCTACTACTATTATATATATCCTTACCTCCCTAATTACTTTATAGAGTTCCCTTAGGCTTATAACTAACTTAATATCTCTTTAATAGATAAGAAAGTTCTACTTCCTTTCTTTATATTATTATATAATATTCTCCTTAATATATTATTATAGGCCTAATATTATTTATAGTAAGGTATTTATAACTATAAATAGTATTTACTACTCTCTCTTAATACCTAAGTTATTTATAATTTATAATATCTTTATTATTTATTTATATATATAATAAGACTTTATTAACTTAAGGGGATTTATTAGTAAGTTTACTATATCTAGCTCTTAAATTTAATCTTTAATTACTAGACTTCTATCTATTATATTAAAGTTACTTCTTATATTTAGGAATACTAGTATAATTTCCTAGCTTTATCCTTAATATATCTTTACTATAATCTCCTTCTTTAGGTATAGTTAGTAGTAGGCTTCCTATTAATCCTAGTCTTTTAATCTTACCCGCTTTATTAATATATTATTTAGTAGTATTATAAAGGGTTTATTACTTACTATCTATTTAAGTAAAGTAGAGTTATTATTTATATACCTTATTATTATATATAACTAGTATTAATAGATTAAGTAATAAGGTGCTATATAGTCCCTCTAAATATATCTTACCCCTTTATACTTAAAATATCTTATAATATCACTAGTGCCTCCCTATAGTATTACTAGTCCTTATAGGGTCCCCTATAGTGGCCCTACTATCCTTATTCTTCTAGTCTAGTATATTATACTTACTACTCTCTTTATATTTTCTACCTAAGACTCTAGTAGCTTCTATATTATAGGTATACTACTACTACTTAGGGCTATCTTAATTTACTCCTATATATACTTTATTACCTATATTATCTTTATACTTAAAGCTAATATATTTAGTAGCTCTAGCGCTATATCTTTAAAGTATTAAAGGTACTCCCTTATTAACTTAGAGTCCTTTTATTAGTATATAATAAGTACTTATACTACCCTTTAAGCCCTAATATCCTTACTTCTTAGCTTATTTCTATACTATATATAGAATTCCTCTTATATAAAACCCTTATACTTCTCTACTAAAGTATTTTTAAAGTAGCCACTCTATTACTTCTAAGCCTCTTTTTATAAGTAAAGAGCTATATATATTACCTTTTCTTAGTCTTTTATATAATTATCTATATTTACTTTAAAGTAAGTCCTAAGTATTACTAAAAAGTTTTAGTACTTAATATATAATTTCCCTTTAAAGTGTATACTAGGAAGTTATATTATTATTATATTCTTCTATTTTTCTTTTTTTAGTAATACTTTAAGGTCTAGTCTAAGTATAATATCCTCCTTCTTTTTAGCCTTTTATAGTAACTTTATTATTTTCTTATATTACTATATACTAGCTACTTATATAAAGTAACTTTATAACTCTTTCTTTATAAAGGTATTATTAATTATCCCTAGGTTACTTAAGACTTCTACTACTAAAGATATATTACTAATATCTTAAAGTATTCCTTTAATATACTCCCTAATAAGATCTTAGGTTATTATATCTTCTTTACTAGTAATTCCCTACTATTATCTACTATATATAGCTATAGTGATTTTATTATAGTCTCCTTACCTATTAGATAGGTTTATAATAATAATCTTATAAGGTTATAGTAAGAAGAGTGCTTATATTTAGCTATATATAAAGGTAGGTTACCTATAGTTATAGGAATTATCACTACCCTATTAATACTTAGTCGTATTAACGACGTAACTAAGTACTTATATACTCCCCACGTGACTAAGCCCTATATCTATGCTCGTGCCCTACGTCCCCGCTACGAGCTACCTATGCTCTTAGTGCCTCTTCCTTACTATACACTATCTAGGCCCTGATAATATAAGTAATATATTTAAGTCTATATTATACTACTATAATACCCCTAATAATATATTATTAGCTTTTAAGTCTATAACTATAATATAAATTTACTATATCTTTATTACTCCTTAATTATCTATAAATTTTATAACTATATTTAACTAGCTAAGTAATTTAAAAGGCTTATTATTAGCTATAATAATATCTTAGCCTAATAGTTCTAATTAAACTATACTTATAATATAGCTATAAATAATATTTCTATTACTTTTTAAGTCTAGTATAGTTTTTATAATAATATAATAGCTTAATAACTATAAGTATATAATTCTTATAAAAATACTATTCTTTATTAAGTTATAATTATCTTCTTATACCCTATATACTACCTAGGTTTCTTAGTTAGATCTAGTAGCTAGGGTTATATCTTATTACTACTCCCTTATATCCTCCTAGCGCCCTTCTTACTATTCTTATAGCTAGGTTAGGCGCCTCCTACTATACCTTTCTATAATATACCCTTATTATTAGTATATTATATAATTTAAAGCCTTATATTTAAATTAATAATAGTCCCTACTATACTTCTAATATCTTAGTTCTAGCCCTTCTAGATATATATTAACCTTATACTCTTTATATAGTAAGCCTATAGTTCTAATATTTAGGTCTTTTCTTAATATAATATAATCTTTTTATCTATATATATTACTATAATTCTAATAACCTAGTTTACTAGGATTATATAGTAACTTTATAATCTTATCTTATCTTAATATCTAAGTATAATTACTACTAACTTTATAGTCTTATAAGGGTTAATATAGTCCCTTACTTAGTTTATTCTTATTACTTTAGCCTCTTTAGCTTTTATAAGTTTTTTATAAGTCTACTATATATTTATAGCTTATTAACTACTCTTATAAGCTTAGAGGCCTATTTAGTAAAATCTCTTTAATAAATACTAGTTATAATTAGTTAAAAAAGAAATTAATATATATATTAATTAATAACTAGTTTATTATTTCTAATTCCTTATTTTCTTACTTTCTTAAGAATTATTTAAATAACTAGTTCTTTACTTATTATATATAATCTAAGTCTATAAATATTATAAGGCTATATATATATTTATTATTTATTTCTAATTATACTTATTTTTTAAATTAAGCTTATAATTATACCTTAATAAATTTATTATCTATATTATTAATTAGCTATTAAGTCTACTATTACTTTAATTTACCTTAAAGGCACTAGTTTATATAAATAACTTATTATTATATTATTATTATTATTTATTTACACTAATTAGACTATATATCTATTTAGTCCTACTATTATTTATAAGTAAAGGAAAAACTAGAGTCCCTAGAGGAAAACCCTTACTTCTTTCTAACTACTTTAGTCCTATATTAGCTTCTAATAGGGTCCTATAAGGCCCCTCTTCTTAATTAAGTTTCTTAGGGGGGGGGTGCTAGCTAGGTCATTAGTTTAGGTCTAGGCTAGGTCCTTAGTTATAAGTTAGTACTTATAGCTTTACCCTTTAATTTAGTCCTAAGGGCGCCTTAAGGGTATAGGGGGGGCTTAATTTTACCTCTCTAGCTAATCTAGTTAATCTAGGCTTAAGAAAATTAGGCGTTCTATTAGGGCTAAGTTATCCCCTAGTAGATATCTCTCTACTTTCGCAGCAGCCTAGTTAGCGCCTCCTATCCCCTACACACTTATAATAACTACGTTTATATTTATTATTATTCTATAAACACTATATAGACGCGCTTAGTGACTTATATATTAGGTTTATCCTAGGGTTATATTAGCCACTATATTATCCCTATATACTCTTATTATAATTAATATAATAGCTACTTATTAGTCTTTACCTAGCTAATCTATTATTATTACTAACTAGCTAGTAAAGATAAAGGAGGCCTAATTCCTTAATTCCTAGCTTTTTTTCCTTCCTTTAATAACTATATTAATTATATATCTCCCTTCTTCTTACCTATACCTTTTCCCTACTATCTCTATATACTATCTAACTACGCCTATACTATCCCCTAACTATAGATTTAAGTTAACTATATATAGGAAGCTCTACGCTATTACTACTACCCTTAAGTAAGTAAACTATTCCCCCTATCTAGCCTAAGCTAGCCCTAATCCCCCTCCTAACCTTAGTAAGATTTTTATTAATAAATCTATATCCCCCCCCCTACCTTTTACTATAGTAAGTGACTTCCTCCCCTTATTAGCCCTAGTCTAGCGCCTAATTAGTATAGCCTTATTATTATCCTACTATTAAGATCTTTAGAGGAGATAAGGTCTTATCTTAGGGTAACCTTAAGCCTATATAAGGTGACCTTTAAGTTACCCTTTATAACTACTATATTAGCTAAATAAAAGATTCTAATAAGTTAACTTATTTCTAGCTTACCTATATATACTATCCCTAGCTTAGCTTTAATCTATCTTTACTAACTATTTTTAGCTAGAACTAGCTTATATACTAAGTATATATAAATAAAGTAATATTACCCTTATATAAGTCCCCCCTAATCCTAAGTTAATCCTAATAATTAATAATAATAAGTACTACCTATAATTAAGCTAAGTGTAACTACTATCTAGGGTTAGCTATAAGACTACCCTATAGCCGCCCTAGAGGTAGTCCTAGCTAATCTTACCTTTAGGTAGTTAATATTAGCGGTGACTTAGGCCTACTATAATACTAGTGGTATTACTACTAAAGAGGCTTAGGATTAGGCCTAGACTATTAGTAGGGTTTACCCTACTATTATTATTACTACTACACCTATTACCCCCGCCCTAGCCCCTATCCCTACCCCTACTACTAACCCTATAGGCCCTAGTTAGCCCCTAGCTATAGCTAACTAGGCCTTACTCTCTGATATTTTAATAGAGTTACGCCGTGTGTCCTATAGGTTAGGAGTTTTAGTGGCCGCTACTGTCCTTACTAGCCCCGCTATAGCCCTGGCCCTAACCCCCGCTACTCCTATTAATAGGCCTATTATACCCGCTATTACCCTAGTCGCCCTTACTACGCCTGCTATAGCCCTTAGTAGCGTTTAGGGGTCTACTAACCTAGGCCTAGATAATAATAGGGGTCTTATAACCTTAGAGTAACCCTAACCTATAGCCGCTAAAGGCCTAGGTAGGTACCTTTTATTTATTCTTTTTAGTAATAAGACTATTATTTAGCCTAGCTAGCCTTATTTTAGCCCTAGTATAGCTCTTATTTTAGTTTATTTTATTAATAATATTATATTCTTTTATACCTAACCTTTCTTTATCTTAGCCCTTAGTTAGCTCTAATTATAAGCTAATATTTATATATATTAGCTATCTTTCTTTATAAACCTATTTTATTATCTTTTTACTTTTAACTAGGTTATTAAAGGTATAAAGTATATTATATTATTTCTATAGTAGTATTACTTTAAAGATATTATCCCTTCTTATAAGCTTATATTTAAGTAATATATAATAAATATCTTCTAAACTACCCTAATATTAATATACTCTTAACTTATAGCTAAGGATATAGTACTTATAAAAGAAGGTATTTAGTCTAATTTTTCTTATCTATAACTATATTATAATAGAGTTAATATAGTATAGGGAGTATAAGATTAAGGCTACTCTAGCCCTATATCTAACCTATAGTGGCTTATATACTAAGAATAAAGTAAGGTATTTTACTCTTCTCTAGTTTTTAGTCTCCTCTTATTCCTACTTTATCTATTACTTTTAGCTTACTTACTTATTAAGTATATATTAGTCCCCCTTTAGAACCCCCTTAGTTATTCTTAGTAGGTTATTATAGAGTTCTCTTATAGGTAGTATAATTTACTTATTTTAGTTTCTCTATAATAGTATAAAGGAGGTTACCTAGGTAGTTATATAGTAAAGCTAGGCTATAGTCTTATTTACTTCTTATTAGTTTAGAGTCTTACTTTTTCTTATTAATAAATAAATATCTATTAGAAGGACCTAAAGTTTAGCTTTAATATAATAAGTAAGGGTTACTTTAAAGGCTTCTCTAATAACTTATAAGCACCTTACTTATAGTTTATAGAGGGGCCTTACTAGGCCCTCTATAGGCCTATACCCTAGCTAGTACTATATTATTACCTTAAATAATATAATTAAGTAAATACTTTAAAGATAGATATCCTTTACCTCCTAAACTTAGGGGCCTTATAATTTCCTTATAATTACTTATAAGGCCTAAAGCGCTAACTTCACTTTACTTAATACTACTTTAACCTACTTTCCTTATTTAAGTCTTATAAAGAAAACTACCCTAAGTAATTATATACTTATAGATAACTTAACTATTTTACTTCTAAGGGTAAGGGGATCTAGGTCTAGTATATGTTTATATTAGAAATATATTAGCTTAAATTTTAGTATTAAGAAGCTAAGGTAGTAGGTTTAAGACTACTCCTAGTAAATAGACTAGGTAGACTTAAGCTTATACTTTATTTTATTATAATTCTTCCCTATATATAAGAGATTTATATTATCTATAAATCTAATAGTATATAGGTCTAGGGCCGCCTTAAGAGCCTTATAGAGTAAGCTTATAAAAAGGATAAAGAGAATTAGGGATAGTAGTAAGCCCTAAGGGATACCTCTTTATAGTAGGCGTTTTTCTATTAGGCTATTATTAATATAAAGCTAGGTTATCTTATTACTAAGGAAGGACTATATTAAATTTAAGACTTACTCTAGGTATTTAAGGTAATAAAGCTCTTAAATAAGTAGGCTATAGTCTATATTATTAAATATACTAATAATATCTAGCTATAAGAGTAATATAGCTTTACTATAGGCTTAGGCTATTAGGACTAACTCTACTACTAGTAAAATTACTATCTCTATTAATCTCTTTCTCCTATTACCTATTTATCTCTTTAAGAGGAGCTAGTATACCTCTACTATAGCTATAATATAGGTAACTAAGATCTTCTTAAATAGTTTCCTTATTATATTTAAAAAGGTTATTAGGCGCTAGCCTCTTATAGTCTAGAGCTTATTTAGGGATTTTCTTAGTTTCTAAAGTATAACTATAGTACTAGTATAGTATTAAGCTAGGAAATAGCTAATCTCTAGGGAGGTATTAAATAGCTTAGCTAGTATTTAGTAGATAGGAGGGCTAAGGGATTTTAGTAGGCTATATAGGACTTTATCTAGGCCTAGTGTATTTTAGGCTAAGTAACTTTATAAGGTATCTTTTACTTCCTCTTCTATAACTTATATTAGGATCTTAGTAGTATCTTATAATAAGCGGGCTATTATATATTCCCCCCCTAAGACTAGACTAGGGTTACTTTTTATAGGGGGGGGAAAGAACTTTTTAGTAAGGACCTTTACTTTTTCTTCTCTTATTTATACTAATAATCTACGGTTAGGCTAGGTTAGTAGTAAGATTAAGTCTACTATATAACCTACTATATACCTCTTAGCCTACTAATATTACTTCTATAGGGCTAGGGTATTACTTAGTAAGTCTAGGTAAGTTCTCTAAGCCGCCTATTACGCCTTAGCTAAGGCTTAGGCCTAGCCCTTCCTTATTATACTTACTATATCTTAGTTAACTTAGTTTCTAAATCTTATAGCTTTTTACTAGGTTTACTTTATCTCTATTACTACTTCTTTTACTAACTACATTTACTAGGCTAGCTACTAGTCCTAAGGAGGCCCCGCCTTAAGTATAGCTTTTCTAATAATGTCTTTAAGGGCTAAGGTAAGCTAGTTATATACTACTTCTACTTATAGGGAATTTAGTATTAGTAGCTTAGCTATAGCTAGAAGTTAGGCTACTACCTTAGCTAATATAATACTCTTATTTATCTTACTTTATTTCTTTATTTTAAGAGTTACCTCTATTTAAAGTACTTAGAGTTTAAGTAGCTATAGGGTATAGTTAGAGCTATATAGGTCCTAGTCTAATAATATATATTAGGGTTTTAGTAATAAGGATACTTAGAAGAGGTCTAGAGTGCTTATATAGTAGTTATATTTATACTATATTACTATTCTTAGTAAGGTGACTAGGGTAGTCCTAGTATAGGTTAGGGCCTCTATTATCTTATTAGTGTATAGGGATTTCTTTTTATATAAGTCCTAAGAGGGGTAATAGATATTAAAGTTACTTACTATAGCTCTTAGAACTCTTAACACTAATAGTACTTTGCTTAGGAGTTAGCTTAGGTTTACGCCTAGCTCTAAATAAAGATTAGTAAGGATAAGAGGGCTCTTATAGAATTAGATATAGTATATATTACTTTCTATTATCTCTTCCTAAGATAATCTATTAATTCTTTTATATATATAGGTTACTACCTACTCGCCCCCTTAGAGGCGCTAGTATAACACTAATATAGGGGTAGGTAAGGGGCCGTCTAGTAATACTTCCTAGATTACTATAATATCTAGGCTATCCTCCTAGTAAAAGGTAAGCTATATATTATTATTATCTTTATAAATATTCTAAGAAAGGATTTTTATTTATTTATTTAGGCTAGGCTAGTTTAGTTATAATTATATCTTAGTTTAGCTTTAAGGTTATAGGTAATAGTAAGAGTAATAGGAGGAGGTTCTTACTTCTAGTTAATAGGGTAGGGGCTAATAATAGAAAGCCTAGGGTTTAATACTCCCTTACCTTAGGTGCTTATACTTCCCTCTAAAGAATCTTAGTTAGTGATATTAGTATAGGTCTTATAGATTTTACTTAGGGGTTAGTAAAGTTAAAGTTTAGTATATTAGTCTATATAAGGAAGGATCTCTAGATAGCTAATATAGCTAATAAGGGGCCTAGTAGACGCCCCCTTAGGCACTATATACTTCTAGCCCTCTTTAAGGGTAATAATGCCCTTAGAGACCTTAGGGCTCTCTCCTCCCTTAAGTAGCGAGATTTAAACTATATTAGGCGGAAGTAGTATACCTCCTAGGCTTAGCCCTAGTGCTACTTTATTATAAGGTAGTCTTAGGACTACACTAGGTGATTACCCTTATAGTTTAGGTATTATTCCTTCTTATTATCTAACTTAGCTAGATATAGCTTAGTCCTTAGATAAGACTAGTATATATACTAACTATAATACTCTTTATTTTAGTAGAACTTTCTTATATATCTATACTAATAGTATTAGAAGTATTATAGGGGCTAGACTAACTCTAAAAAAGGTTTATATTAGAATACTTATAAGTTAAAAAAAACCCCTTATTTATATAAGTAGTTTATTATTTTTATATTATAAGTTCTAATAATAAGTAAGGCCTTTATCTTAGACTTAAATTAAGGGTAATATACTTTTATAATAATAATATTTACTTTATTAAAGGTAGAGAGTATTATTATAAGGCCTATTATATCTTATAATACCTTATTAAGTGAGATTACTTTAATAACTATAATATAAACTTATTAGGATAGAGTTACCTTTAGGCTAAATATAACCTTTACCTATAATTTATTCTTTATATATTCTTTTACTTTTTAATAAAAGGTTAGGACTACGTCTCCTAAGGGGAGGTAGTATACTACTACTATAGTATTAGTATAGATCGCCCTATTAACTACTATAATAACCTCTTAGAGAGACTAGTTCTTAATCTCCTAGGTATACTCTCTAGTGTTAATAACTAGTTTATATTTATATCTAGCTAGGACTAGCTTTACCTTTAGGCTAGCCTAGTTCTAGGTCACTATAACCTTAGTATAGGTTTATACCTAGGTTAGTAGCTAAAGCTACCTAGTATTCTAGCTCTCTTTAAGTATTTATATAACTATTTCCTTAATAATAGCTTATATTATCTCTTAATTAATTAGAATACTAGCCCTTATTAAGGCTATCTTAGCCTCGCCTTAGGCCTAAGTTTACTTATATTTAGATTATAATTCCTTTACTTAGTCTTTAAATTTATCCTTAATTAAAAAGAGAAGCTTATTAATTATTTCTCTTTTAGATCTTAGTCTTAGTTAGGTTATAGCTATATTAGGCTTACTATAGTATTATTTAGTTATTAGGACGCGTCTAGGCGTGTCTCTAGTAGTAAATTATCTACCCTAATTACCCCTAGTAAAGTAGCTCTAAGCTATTATTATCTAGGGGTAGACTTAAGTGTTTTTAAATGTCTAATAGGTTATTTTTTAATTTTATCGCTAGATTAGGCTTAATATAGTTATACGCTGTTTTTTACTTGTGAAGTTATATACTTATTATTATATTATTATAAACTTATAAGGTCTTATTATAAAAATTATATCTAAGTCTATTATAAATATCTAGAAGTTAGTTATATTTTTAGTCTTAAAGGTAAGATATTAGATATTAATCTTACTTCCTTATTCTTTACTATAAACTTATTTTAAAAGTACTTCTTCTTTATTATTAGAGAGTAGCTTATTAAGAAGCTTTATATCCTTACCCCTTTCTATCCTCTTAATTAGGCTCCTTCTCTTTCTAGCCTTTTACTTATAATATATTTATTTTAATATTATTTTATTATTATAATTTAAAAATAATATCTTTATAGCTTTATTAATTAATATAAATTAGTTATTATCTATATTAACTAAGGCTTATAAGATAATATTATAGTTTAATAATTATTACTTTCTTTTAGTTTATTCTAATAAAGTTAAGGAGTTATTTATAATAGTTTTACTATTAACTTATAAAGAAGTTATAATAGCCTTTTATATATATATAGTTTTTAGAGGTATTTTAAATCTCTTTATTAGTTCTTTTACTTTTTTATAATAATAGTAAATAACTTATTAAATAGTAACTAATATAAAGAAAGTAATAAAAGAGATCTTAATAAATAGCTATATTATAATAATATAACTTTATTATTTACTAATAAGAATCCCCCTTACTTAGTCTATATAAAGACCTTATAGCTTTATAGCTATATCCTCCCCTATTATATATAGACCCCTACTATCTTATAATGCTAAGGTTCCTAGCTTCCTGGCCTCGCAGACTCGTAGCTGCATTCTCTCACTTATAACACGGCTATGCCGTGATAAATAGTGAGGGTTCGAACAGGGCATAGAGAGGGGTAACCACGGGGTCAGCTTAGTAAAAATGTTATTAGGCGCACGCTAACCACTACGCTATAATAGCTATTATAATAATAATGTAAAATTATATATAACTATATAGATAATATCTTAGGGACTTAGGAGGGACTTTATATATATACTATAGGTAAATAAAAATAATATATCTAGTTAGTATAGGGTATCTTAGAAGAGTAAAGAGCGGTATATATAGTAAAGGGTAGCCTAGGAACCTATGCTAGTAAAAGTAAGATATATTAATAATTAATACCTACTAGAAGTAGTAATAACTATTATAGGTATAAAAAGAGTATAGGTTTTTACCTAGGTTAGGTATAGGTTAGGCGTGGTAAGGCGCTAGGATAGATATTAACTATGGTTTTTCCTATACTAGTTATTATTAAGGTACCTAATAGTTCTATAGGACTAATAGGAGTATATAAATAATAATAATAATTATAAAGTAAGTATATAAATTAATAAATCCTTATTATTATTATTTTCTAATACTAATATAATAATAGCTTTTTTATTACTTCTTATAAGTATTAAATCTTCTAATATTAACTAGGTATTAGGATTAGTAATAACTACTACCTTAGTATCTAATATAATACCTTTACTTTTATCTTTATTAGTACTATCTACTACTATCTTAATATTCTTACTAACTAGCTAATCCTTAATAAATAACTCTTAATAGGAGTTAAGAGTAACACTAAAGCTATAAGATATACCCTTATTAAGTATATAATTAATAAACTTACTTAAGATTAAGTCTTTCTTAACCTTTATAATATAACTTTTACTAACCTAAATCTTACTAGTCTTATTATTTTTTATACTATTAGTATAAGAATTAAGCTTTTTAAAATATTACTAGAGGTTTTAAATATTATAGTATTTATTATTAAAGTTCTATACTATCTAGACCTTTTTCTTTTATATTATATTATAAGATTATAATCTAATAATAATCTCTTTAAAGATAAGAGTTATTATATTTAGCTAATCTATATATAATTTATTATTATACTTAGCTTCTAATAACCTACTTATAAGAGTAGTAATTTCTTAAGGTAACTAATAAATCTATAAAGTAGCTAGGCTATTAGCTATTATTAAAGAAAAAGCTTATTAAATTAGTATAAATACTATATAATCTAGGGGTAGATAACTTCACGAGTAGAAAACAGCGTGTGACTATATTAAGCCTAATCTAGTGATAAAATTAAAAAATAACCTATTAGATATTTAAAAATATATAAATCTACCCCTAGATAATAACGGCTTAGAGCCACTTTACTAAGGGTAATTATAGTAGGTAATTTACTACTAAAGACACACCTAGATATATTCTAATAACTAAATAATACTATAATAAGCCTAATATAGTTATAGCCTAATTAAGATTAAGATTTAAAAGAGAAATAATTAATAAGCTTCTCTTTTTAATTAAAAAAGAATTTAAAGACTAAGTAAAAGAATTATAGTCTAAATATAAGTAAATATAGGCCTAAAGTAAGGCTAAGGTAGCTTTAATAAGGGCTAATAGTCTAATTAATTATAAAATAATATAAACTATTATTAAAAAAATAATTATATAGATATTTAAAGAAAGCTAGAGTACTAGGTAGTCTTAGCTACTAACCTAGGTATAGTCTTATACTAAGGTAGTAGTAGCCTAGAACTAAGCTAGCCTAAAGGTAAAGCTAGTCCTAGCTAGGTATAAATAAGAACTAGTTATTAACGCTAGAGAATATACTTAGGAGATTAAGAACTAGTCCCTTTAAAAGGTTATAATAGTAGTTAATAAAATAATCTATATTAATATTATAATAGTAATATACTACCTCCCCTTAAGAGATATAGTCTTAACCTTCTATTAAGAAGTAAAAGAATATATAAAAAATAAGTTATAAATAAAAATTATATTTAGCCTAAAAATAACTTTATCTTAATAGGTTTATATTATAGTTATTAAAGTAGTCTTATTTAATAAGGTTTTATAAAATATAACTAACTTTATAATAATACTTTTTATTTTTAATAAAGTAAATATTATTATTATAAAGGTATATTACTTTTAATTTAAGTTTAAGATAAAGGCCTTACTTATTATTAGAACTTATAATATAAAAATAATAAATTACTTATATAAATAAAAAGTCTTTTTTAACTTATAAGTATTTTAATATAAACCTTTATTAAATATAATCTAACTCTTATAATACTTTAAATATTATTAATATAAATATATAAAAAAGTTCTATTAAAATAAAAAGTATTATAATTATTATATATACTAGTCTTATCTAAAAACTAAACTATACCTAACTAAGATAAATAATAAAAAATAATAATACCTAAACTATAAAAGTAATTACCTAATATAGTCCTAAGACTACCTTATAATAAAGTAATACTAAGGCTAAGCCTAAGAAGTATATTACTTCTAACTAATATAATTTAAATCTTACTACCTAAGGGAGGAGAGAGCCCTAAGGTCTCTAAGAGTATTATTACCCTTAAAAAGAGCTAAGAGTATATAGTACTTAAGGGGGTACTTATTAGGCCCCTCCTTAGCTATATTAACTATTTAAAGGCCTTTCTTAATATAAACTAATATATTAAATTTTAACTTTATTAATCTATAAGAGAGATCTATAAGACTTATACTAGTATTATTAACTAGAATCCTCTAAAAGGTAATACTAGCCCCTAGGTTAAGTAAAAGCTAGACCTTAGACTTCTTATTATTAGCCCTTATCTTATTAACTAAGAGTAAGAATCTCTTCCCCCTTTTCTTATTATTACTTATAACCTTAGAACTAAACTAAGATATAATTATAACTAAGTTAATCTTATTTAAATAAATAAATAAAGATCTTTTTTTAGAATATTTATAAAGATAATAATAATATATAACTAGCCTTTTACTAGGAGGATAGCTTAGATATTATAGTAATTTAAGAAGTATTATTAAGTAGCCCTTTACTTACCCTTATATTAGTATTATATTAATACCTCTAGGGGGGTAGGTAGATAATAACTTATATTTATAAAAGAATTAATAGATTTACTTAAGAAGGAATAATAGAAGATAATATATATTATATTTAATTTTATAAGAGTCTTCTTATTTTTATAAACCTTTACTTAAAGCCTAGTATAGACTTAGGCTAACTTATAGGTAATATACTACTAGTACTAGGAGTCTTAAGAGCTATAATAAGAGATTTTAACCTTTACTACTTATTTTAAGACTTATATAAAAAGAAATCCCTATATACTAATAAGATAATTAAGGCCCTAACCTATACTAAGACTACCTTAGTTACCTTACTAAGAATAGTAATATAATATAGATATAATTATTATATAAATACTTTAGACCTCCTCTAAGCTTCTTTATTACTAAGACCTTAATATATATCCTTAGACTAGGACCTATATAGCTTAAATTACTTCTTATAGTTATTAGAACTTTAAGTACTTTAAGTAAAAGTAACCCTTAGAGTAAAGAGATAAGGTAAGATTAATAAGAGTATTATATTAGTAAAGGTAGTAGCTTAGCTTTTAATTATAGCTAAGTTACTAATATTTAATTCCTTATAAGTAAAAATAATATATAACTAGCTTATCTTAGTATTTAAAGATATTATTAAGAAAGCTATCCTTAAGATAAGACTACCTTAGGACTAATAACTAGCTTAGTAGTTAAAGTTAATAAGGGGAGTAATAATAAAGATAAGATAAGCTTAGTAAAAAGCCTTAAGATCTAGAAACTAAGTTAACTAAGATATAATAAATATAATAAAGAAGGCTTAGGCCTAAGCCTTAACTAAGATATAATAAGTAACTTAAAAAACTTACTTAGACTTATTAAAAGATATCCTAGCCTTATAAAAGTAATACTAATAAATTAAGAGATATATAATAAGATATATAGTAGATATAATCTTAGTACTAGTCTAACTAGACTAGAGGTTATTAGTATAAATAAGAGAAGAAAAAGTAAAGGTCTTTACTAAAAAGTTCTTTCCCCCCCTTATAAAGAGTAACCCTAGTTTAGACCTAGGCGGGGAATACCTAGTAGCTTACTTATTATAAGATATAGCTAAAATCCTAGTATAAATTATAGAAGAGGAAGTAAAAAATACCTTATAAAGCTACTTTATCTAGAATATATTAAGTCTAGATAAGGTCTTATATAGCTTACTAAAAGCCCTTAGCCCTTCTATTTACTAGATACTAACTAAATTATTTAATATATCTCTAAAGTCTAGGTATTTCTTAGCCTAGTATTATATTAGTATTATAATTATACTTTAAAAACTAGGAAAATCCCTAAAGAAGCTTTAAATAGTAAGGGGTTAGTAACTAATAACCCTCTTAAATATAATAAGGAAACTACTTAAGAAGATCTTAGTTATATATATTATAGTTATAATAAAAATATACTAGCTTTTCTTAGAGAGATAAATAGATAATAAGAGAAAGAGATTAATAAAGATAATAATCTTACTAATAGTAAAGTTAATCTTAGTAGCCTAAGCCTAAGGTAAAGTTATATTACTCTTATAGCTAGATATTACTAATATATTTAATAATATAGACTATTATTTATTTATTTAAAAGCTTTAATATTTTAAATATCTAAAGTAAATCTTAAATTTAATATAATCTTTCTTTAATAATAAAATAACTTAGTTTTATATTAATAATAACCTAATAAAAAAATACTTACTATAAAAAGATATACTTTAGGGCTTATTATTATCTTTAATTTTCTTTATCTTATTTATAAGTTTACTTTATAAAGCCTTTAAGATAGCCTTAAGCTTATAGACTATTAGGTTTATAAATAATATAAATCTCTTATATATAAAGAAGAACTATAATAAGATAAAGTATAAGCTTAAGACTACTTAGTTAATCTATTAAGAATAGTCTTAAACCTATTACCTTAACTTCTTAATATTAAAATTTAAATTAATATATTTTTAATATAAGTATATACTAGACCTAGGCTTTTTTATATTTAAAGGTAAGATAGTTAAGTTATTTATAAGTATATATTTACTTAATATAGTCTTTTTTATAAGTATTACTTAAGGCACTAGCTTAAGCGGCTAATTATATAGATGCCTTAGGTAATAACCGGTTATACCTTAAAAGAGCTAATTCGCCTTACTTTACCTATAAGCTATAGAGGCTATAGTAACTTAACTATAAATAGCCTTAATTATATATAAATAGAACCCTTTTTATATTACTTAATTAAGACCACTAAACCTAACCTACTCTATTCTAATACTAATTAGTAGTTATCCTTAGGGACTAACTATAGACTAATAAGGCTCTAGAAGAGATATATAGGAGGTAACTAGTCCT
>JAEIJG010000625.1:0-22604 GCA_037289395.1 Beauveria scarabaeidicola
TTTTAAGTATTACTTTTATCTCTTTTTCTTTATAAATAACTATAATTCTTCCTAGATAGAAGATAGAATAATAAGGTTAATAATATAGTCTTTTATTAACTACTTCTCTATACTACTCTCTTCTATCTAAATCTATCTCTACCTATAATCTTACTTCCACATGCCTGCTTGCAATTGCAATAGGATATCTACTATATACTTCTCTACTATAAGCTAATAGGCTAGGAATATATCTCTAGTGTGGCCCCACTCTAGGAGTAATAAAATATACTTTATATACTAAACTACCTAATTAAGAGTAAGAAGATTATAAAATAAGTATATAACTAGTATAGGCTAATATATATAACTATTAGGCCTAGGATAAAGCTAGGGGGAAATAGGGATAGGACTAGTGTAGAGTAGGGGTAAAAGTGAGGAAGGGCTTATAAAAGGGCTTAGAAAATAATTAAGAAAAGGGGCCTTACTAGCCCTTACTAGGAACTAATATATAACTAGAGTTAGAGAAAGAAGTAAGGGTTTTCCACTAGGGTCTCTAGTTTTTCCCTTACTTATAAAGATAGAGGGACTAGATAGATATATATAGTCTAATTAGGGTAATTTAATAATAATAAAATTAATAAGCTACTTATATAATAGGAATTCTAGGGTTTTTTTATAAAAATACTAGATAATTATTTATAATACCCTTAATTTTTCTTATTATATTTTATATTATAATAATAATTATATATAGTCTAAAATTATATATATAAAAAAGTGGCTATAGGGCTATAATGGCTACGGGGCCCTATAGCACCTAATAGCGAATGTGGTGGGTGCGTGGCACGTGTATCCCTCGTGCACTCTTTACCTTATAGACTTAAGGTAGTTATCGCGGCTGTAGAGGGTATATAAGGGTACTAAGGGACTTAAAGTGATATTTTTCTACGTAGAGAGCGCTAGTTAAATATCATTACTTTTTTATTACTTTTACCCTAGTATACACATAACCTGTCCTAGATCCACCAAGTTAACCTGTCCGAGTTTAGTTTTACCCCACGTTTCCCTATAATGATGCTTATACTAGTACATATTACCAACACGAACACTAACCACTAACCACTAACATATAACTAACCTAAACACTAACTACTAACTCGAATAACTAACCACTAACCTAACCACTAACTTAACCACTAACTTAACCACTAACCTAACTAACTACTAACTGAACTGGCTTGTCATAGTATAAGCCCCACTATCGGGGAAACATCGGCAGAATCAAACTCGGACAGGTCAACTTGGTGGATCTGGGACAGGTTATCTCTGACCACCGTTGAACGAACCTGGCAGCAAAAGCTGCACCGCGACCTTCTTCTAGAGTGATCAAACTCGACACCGACTTGGGATTAATGCTGCCAAACACTCCCAGATTTTCGCCACATTAGCCACAATGGCACAATTCGTACCAAGAACTGTCTTCCAAATTCCTGGAACCATACCAAAAACATACTTCTTGGGTCACCACCAGGCCGGTGCCACCAAAATCAAGACAATTCTCCCAAATATTTCAATCATACTGGAGTGCCGAGACTTCAGACTGCCACTATCTACCCAGAACCCGAATCTCGAGAGGGCAATTGCAGGACGGCAACGCATCGTAGTCTACACAAAATCCGATCTGGGTGCCGACAGTACTACTGCGTGGCATATACTGAAGGAGATGTACGGAGACAGTGCGGTCTTCTGGGACAAGCAGAAGCCGGCCACCACTACAGCGTTATTGAAGAGACTAAAAGACTCAGCACGCGTCGTTGACTCTTTGGTTGGCCTACGAGCCCTGGTTGTTGGGATGCCGAACGTGGGCAAGAGCACACTACTAAACTCCCTCCGCAATGCTGGATTATCAGGCAAGGTGGCAAAAGCTGCGAAGACGGGCGATCAGGCCGGTGTGACACGCAAGATTGGGACCGCAGTTCGTGTTGTCCCGTCGGAAGACAGAGGAGGTGTCGGCGGCGGTGTCTTCTTAATGGACTCTCCCGGAATCTTCCAGCCTTATGTCGAGGACGGGGAAACTATGATCAAAGTTGCACTGGCTCACGGCATTAAAAAAGGACTCATACATGATGAAATTCTAGCAGACTATCTTCTATATTGCATGAACAGATGGGACCCCACACTATACCAACGGTATTGTGAGCCAACAAACGATATTCACGAGTTCCTCGCCGCTGTCGCAAAGAAGGACGGGAAACTAAGACCGGGAGGTACCGCGAATATTACTGAAGCAGCCGCGAGAGTGCTCTCACAGTGGCGTCAAGGAAAGCTTGGGCGCTATGTCCTGGACGATCTCTCTGGACGTAGCATTTCAACCCACCAAGCCAACATTGAACAGCCGCCCCAAAGCATAAGCCAGGCGAAGAAGCAGCAAAAGCTGGAAAAAAGACAGACAAGAGAGACAAACTAGTTCTTTGAAACCCAGACGCGCTTTGATGACACGATACCCGAGATTTCAAACTCAATCTTTATAATATGTATAATATTCATGTTTTTCTTCCAGTCGTTCCATACCCATGCATGACCGTCAAATGACAGGAAATAAGAAGGAGGGCAAGGTTCAGGCTGCCGCTTTTAACAAGAGAACCCCTGGCATGACCGAGACTCAAAGAGGCATGTCCGAAGCAGCCTCCCGCCAAAATTTATCGCTACAAGCCAACTCAAGCACTCCAGACATATAGATAGACGCTATCGCAGATCAGATCGAAAAAAATTAAGCAGTGAGTAAAGGCCAGCCATGAGGCGAACTACGTAAAGTGATTTTGCCATTTGACCATGTCCCTTGTCAAAACATCCATCATTTCCACGCACGCCAAGTTCCGAAACTCCTTGTCGGTTATAGAGCCTTCAGCAGCATGATCCAAACCGTCAGGACCCTTGGCACTATTTCGATCATCCATCGACACTTTCTGGGGACTAGCCTCCCCAGAACTTAAATTTGTTTCACAAGCTGCTTCTGCCGCGAGATCAACTTGTGTGCGAGAAATGAATTCCATAATCGCAGCAACCCTTCTTTTCATATCCAACATTGTGATTTTACTTGCAGCACTGGGTTTAACTTTAGAGCTCTGCCGTGTGTCGCTCGAAGGAGACTTGGGATGTGACTCTTCTGCAGTCCTTTGAAGATCTCGAGATACCGAGCGAGCAGGCGATTCTTCGGCCTCATCGCGGTCTTTGGTATACTGATTCTTGCCTCTGATTCGTTTCTGGTGGCTCTTTGAGGTTCGCTTATGGGAACTGCCGACCGTGGTACTTGTTGGTGGCGGTGTTCCAGGTGTATTGGTGGTAATGGTGGTGATGGTAGGGGTAGGTGCAGAGGCTGATGAAGCTTCGCTGGCTTTGGGTGCCACCGGCTTAGCCGTAGCCAAAGGTATTTCTTCTGATATGTCCGAATCTGATGGCGAGTTAGCAATTTCACATGTCGGTCGGCGGCACAATAGTGCCTTACCTTCGGCACGGCGTCGCTCAGCGCGGTTTTTTCGTTTGTTCGCAGCTTCCTGCCTTTGACGTTCTCGATCGTCTTTTTCTGACTTCACTTTAGTTCCTCTGTGCGAGCGATTCTTCTTCGCTCCATTCCTTGTGCTTGTATCATCGTCAGACTCGTCCCGACTGTGTTCTGCCGCAGGTTCCGTCGCAGGAGATACAGATCGGGATGCGGTACGCTGGCGTTTAACGCTTGCTTGGTTCCTGCCAGCACAGTAAGCAACATGCCAAAGAAGCGTACAAGGGTCACTCACTCTTCGCTATCACTCCGACCACGCTTCGCTCGGCGATTTCCTGGTTCGACATCTTGTGGGACATTCTCTCTGCTGGCCTCGATCGCGCGGAGAAGTAGTTCATCGTCATATGCTGCGTCGCGGCTATTCATCGTAGAACGTCTTTTTGAGGCTTGAAGAGCTTGTTCGGCGCGTGACGCTTTGCTAGAGGACTTGGGGGACTTCGCGCCATCTTTGACCACTGAAGTTGCGCGAGAGGCCGGTTTCGATTGCCGATGCAAAGGTAAGTATTTCGAATATCTTTGCCTATGGAATCGTACATTAGCACAAAAACCTTTCGCCATAAGGCTCACTCGCGCCTAGCTCCCTAGACAGTTGTGGTTGAGGGTAGAGTCCGAGACTAGCAGGAGTGCCTGTATGAAAGAGACGTAGTGCCGTGACTGGCTGAGATATGGAATCACAACGTACCCGTTATTGGCAACAGTGATCTTATGAAGATCTTGTCGGCATTGCTCGCAAAAGTATTCATCAGGCGAACTCTCCGCACTGAATATTCCCACACACGCACCATGCTGCCAAACTTTGCAAACGTCGCATTGAACAAAGAAGCCTGTAACATCTTCTGCAGTAAGGTCTACTGATGCGAATAACTCTGCGTCAGGGCCGTCCACGGGCGGGCGCCCCGGGTAGTCCTCCGAGCCGCAGATGCATCGAACAGCCTCATCTTCCTCGTCTTGCATCTCATCACTTGCGTTGGCCATTCCATCCATCATGTCGCTGTTCAGTATCTTTTCTGGATTGTCGTCGAGTCCGCGTCGTCGACGACGAGGCATCAGACCCTCCTCGAAGTCTTCCAGTGGCTCAGAAGATAAGGAAGCGCTTGGAGTAGACTTGTCAGAAGAAGGACGGTGAAGGGATCGCGTATTTCGCTCAGAGCGGCCGGATACGCTGGAGGATATGGATGATTGTTGTGATTGGGGGTGAGCAGCGCGAGCTCGAGAGGAACGTCTCGGGGACGGAGGTGCCATCGAGAAGGCAAGAAGCGATAGCGCGGGCTGGCACGTGGGTCGAGTATCCCGACTGCTGTACCAGTGGTTGTATGAGAAGGGCGAGGTATCAATACAGCTGTCCACTTGTGAACTCTTGGTGCGTTGATTGAGAGGGTACTATAGTGTGCGACTCGCGGTTGCGCTGTGTTGTTCCAGTCGTGCGCGGGGCGCAAAGGTTGATGGCCACACTGTTATAAAAATTAGGAAGAAAAAAGTCCGCGAAAGCTTTCGATCCGATATGAGCTTGCCACACAGCAATGGATCATTAAGACCGTCGTAGTGGCGACAGAATGGCTCACAGCTTGTAGGATCAAAATGTGGTGGAGGATGAAATTGGCCGAGGGCCCAGATTACGCGCCGTCCACCATGCTTGCCTGCCTTTCTATGGAGGTAACTGGTATTACCTAGGTACCTAGGTATGTATGTATATATATTACTCCGGTTAGCCTCTAAGGCTATACGGTCATTCTATAGTTAATTACTACTAATATATAAGGGGAAAAACCCTAGTTATAAGACTAGGTAAAAACCCTATATCCTACCTATAATAACTATAACCTAGAGTTACTTTCTCTAGGCCTAATATATATTAAAAGTAATAGGCTTTATAAATATAGCCTTAGTATTATTATATTATATGATAATCTTAAGACTATATTAAGTAATTACTTTTATAGTTTAGGCATTATTTTTTATTATTATCTTTTTTTATAAGATATAACTTAATCTTATTATCAGATTATTAGACTATAGAATAACCATAGAATAGCTAGTTCTAACTAAGTAGGTGTAGGTGCTATATGTGGCCTATACACAGCTATAAGTAGCTAGATCAGGCTAGTACTAGCTAGTAAGAATCAAGCTTTTACATCACCACAACGATCACCTGTTTATTACCTTCTATAGTATAATAAGTGGTAGCGATTACTAGTAACAAATGTGCGACCATAGTGTGATGATGAAGGAGAGACCTAGACACACACAGGGATAACTACTAACAAGAACCTATATCGATCGGTCATATCGAAGGTATCGTATCGAAGGTATCGTATCGAAGGTATCGTATTCCTAAGGTCCCTCTAAGGGTGGGTGGTGTGTAGAAGGAAGGAAGAGACGTAGGATAGAGGTAGACGAAGACAAAGGCGTAGTAGAAGAAGGATAATAATAGAGAAGACAAAGGTAAGAAGGACGTAGAGAGTAGGTAAAGAAGACTTAGAAAAAGATACTCTTAGTAGCTAAGAAGAAGTAGCTAAGAAGATAAAGATAAAGAGGAAAAAGTAAAAGATAAAAATATAATAAGATAGTAATAGAAGAAGGAAAAGAAGAAGGAAAGGTAGGTCTCTTATACCCCTTTACCGGCTACCTAGAGAGGCTATGTAGGACCGGAGGTTAACTAAGGGCTAAGATTAGGATCAACCTAAGACTAGGGCCAGGACTAGGGCCAGAATCAAGACCAGAATCAACCAAGGAAGGGTAGGATACCAAGGGGCGTATCCAGTTAACACAATAGTACCTAGCTAAAGGTACAGCCATTGCAAAAAAGTCCTACATAGCCTCCACATCACGTACTTTGCAGCCACTGCTACCCTAAATTAAGATACCTCTTACGCACGTAATTTTATAATAAAAAAGAAGGCATATAATTTAAATTAAAGAGAAATAATAAGTCTTTAATACCTTATATATACGCCCTTTATATCTCTAATAGTAATAAGTTAGTACTACTAAGAATCTAGTAGCTTATCTACTATACTATTACTAATTACCTCTTATACTTTTACTAGGTATCTTTTAAATCTTTAAATATTCTTAATATTATTTTTAAATTTATATAAGTTAAGATATATCTTAAATAGATTTCTCTTTAATAATAATATTATTATTATTAAATTATACTAATTAGACTATATATATCTATCTAGACCCTCTATCTTTATAAATAAGGGAAAAACTAGAGACCCTAGTAAAAAACCCTTACTTCTCTATCTAACTCTAGTTATATATTAGTTCCTAGTAGGGGCTAGTAAGGCCTCTCTTCTTAATTATTTCCTAGGCCCTTTTATAGGCCCTTATCTTACTTCCCTCGCTTCTACCTCTACTCTATATCTACTCCACATTAGTCCTACTCCTACTCTACCCTAAGCTTATCCTAAGTCTAATAGTTATATATATTAACTTATATTAGTTATATACTTAGTTTATAATCTTTTTACTCTTAATTAAGTAATCTAGTATATATAATATATCTTATTATTCTTAGAGTAATATTATATTAAAGATATATTCTTAGTTTATTAGTTTATAATAAAGAAATATATAATAAATATCCTTTAGTCTACTCTTATATTAATATATTTTTATATTATATTTAAGTACTTAGTATTTATTAAAAAAAGTATTAAAGTTAATCTTTTATATTTATAAGTATAATATAATTAAGCTTATATATTATAATATATAAAAGAGTAAGGCTATCTTAGCCTTATACCTAGCTTATAAGGGTTTATATATTTAGAATAAGGTAAGTTATTTTACTTATCTCTAGTTTTTTATTTCCTTATATTTTTATTTTACTCTCTAAACCTAATTAGCTTAAGCTTTAAGTATATATTAGTTACTTTACCTTTATAAGTAGAAAATAACATATGATTATATTAAGCCTAATCTAGTAATAAAACTAGAAAATAACTTATTAGATAATTAAAAGTATATAAATCTACCTCTAGATAATAATAACTTAGAGTTACCTTATTAGAGATAGTTATAGTAGTTAATTTATTACTAAAGATATACTTAGATATATCTTTATAACTAAACTATATTATAATAAGCCTAATATAGCTATAATCTAATAAAAAATAAGATCTAAGTAAGAAATTATTAATAAACTCTTTTTCTTAATTAAAAATAAATATAAAAATTAAATAAAAGAGTTATAATCTAAATATAAATAAATATAAGCCTAAAGTAAAGCTAAAATAGCTTTAATAAAAACTAATAGCTTAGTTAGTTAAGAAATAATATAAATTATTATAAAAAGAATAGTTACTTAAATACTTAAGAAGAACTAAAATATTAAATAACCTTAGTTATTATCTTAAGTATAATCTTATATTAAAGTAATAATAACCTAAGACTAGGTTAGTCTTAGAGTAAAAATAGTCTTAGTAAGATATAAATAAAAGTTAATTATAAATATTAGAGGATATATTTAAGAGATTAAAGATTACTTCTTATAAGAGGTTATTATAATAATTAATAAGATAAGCTAAGTAAATATTATAATAATAATATATTATCTTCTCTTAAGAGATATAACCTTAACTTTTTATTAAGAAGTAAAAGAATATATTAAAAATAAGCTTTAAGTAAAAGTTATATTTAGTCTAAAAGTAACTCTTTTTTAATAAATCTATATTATAATAATAAAGGTAGTCTTATTTAATAAGATTTTATAAGATATCTCTAACTTTATAATAATACTCTTAGCTTTTAATAAAGTAAATATTATTATAATAAAAATATATCTTCTTTAATTTAAGTCTAAGATAAAAACTTTAATTATTATTAGTATTTATAATATTAAGATAATAAATTATCTTTATAAATAAAAAGTCTTTTTTAACTCTTAAGTATTTTAATATAAACCTTTTTTAAAAATAATATAGTTTTTATAATACTTCTAATATTATTAATATAATTATATAAATAGATTTTATTAGAATAAAGAATAATATAACTAATATACTTATTAGACTTATATTATTATTATTAAATTATACTAATTAAACCTATATATACCTATCTAGTCTTATTATTTTTATAAGTAAGGGAAAAACTAGATTCCCTAGAGGAAAACTCTTACTTCTTTATCTAACTCTAGTTCTATATTAGTTCTTAGTAGGGGCTAGTAAGGCCCCTCTTCTTAATTATTTCTATTTTACCCCCCCCCTAGGGGGGGGGTATTCTCTTATACTAGGCTTAAGCTCCTCCTCACTTACTTTATCTTAGATCTACCTTAGGCCTAATATTTATATAGGTTAATCTTTATTAGTTATATACTTATTTTATAATTTTCTTACTTTTAATTAAGTAATTAAGTATATAAAGTATATCTCTTTAGTCTTTTAATAATACTATAATAAAAATATAGTCTTAACTATAATCCTAGCTTATAAGCTTATACTAGAGAAGTATATAGTAAATATCCTCTAGCTTATATTTATATTAATATATCTTTATATTATACCTAAGTACTTATTACTTATAAAAAAAAGTATTTAGACTAATTTTTTTAGTTTATAGTTATATTATAATTAAGCTAATATATTATAATAAGTAAAGGAGTAAAGTTACTTTAGTCTTATATTTAGCTTATAAGGGCTTATAGATTAAGAATAAGGTAAGTTATTTTATTTACTTTTAGCTTTAAGTTTCCTTATATTTTTACTTTACTCTTTATACCTAGTTAACCTAAGCCTTAAGTATATACTAGTTCCCCTCTAGTACCCCCTTACTTATATTTAGTAAGTTCTAATATAGGTCTTTTATTAGTAATAAAGTCTATTTATTTTTACTTTACTAAAGAAGGACTAAAGATAATACCTATATAATAATATATTAGAGCTAGGCTATAGCCTTATTAGCCTCTTACTAGTTAAGGGTCTTACTCTTTTATATTATTAGGTAAATATCTACTAATAGTATACTAAGCTTAGTTTCTATATAATAAGTAAGGGTAGCCTTAAAAATACCTTTAATTACTTATAAGTACCTTACTTATAATTCTTAAAAGGGCCTAGTTAAGCCTTATATAAAACTAGTTATAAGGTTATATTATATTATTACTTTAAATAATATAATTAAATAAATTCCTTAGGAGTAAATATCTTTTACTTCTTTAACTCTTAGGCCTTATAACTTTCTTATTATTAGTTATAAGGCTTAAAGTATTAATTAGACCTTCTTTAATATAAACTTAACTTACTTTTATTATCTTAACCCTATTAATAATATTACTCTAAAGAGATATATATTTATTAATAATTTTATTACTTTACTTTTAAATATAAGGGGGTCTAGATCTAAGGCTTATTTATATTAAAAGTATAATAATTTAAACTTTAATATAAAGAAACTTAATTAATAAATTTTTATTTAGTCTTTATATATAACTTAAGTATTTTCTAGTTAAGACTTAGTTTTATTATAATTCTTTTTTATATATAATAAGTTTATATTATCTATAAAGTTAATTATATATAAGCCTAAGACTAACTTAAGGGCTTTATATAATAAGCTTATAAAGAAGATAAAGAGGATTAGAGATAATAATAAGCCTTAAGGGACTTTATACTAAACTACTTTTTCTTTTATTATATTATTATTAATCTAGAGTTAGTTTATTCTCTTATTAAAGAAGAATTAGATAAGGTTAAAGATCTTCTTTAGGTAGCCTAACTAATAGAGCTCTTAAATAAGTAGTTTATAGTTAATATTATTAAAAACTTTAGCTATATCTAGTTAAAGGAGTAATATAGCCTTATTATAAGCCTAAGTTATATAGACTAGTTTAATAACTATTATAATTACTAGTTTAATAACTATTATAATTACTATTTTTATTAACTTATATCTTTAATTTCTTATTTAACTCTTAGGTAAGAGCTAGTATATTTTTATTATAGTTATAATATAAGTAATAAGAATCTTCTTAAATAACTTACTTATTATATTAAAGAGGGTTATTAGTTATTATTTTCTTATTATTTAGAGGTTATTTAAGGTCTTCTTAGGCTTCTAGAGGACTATAGTAAAGCTAGCTTAGTACTAGGCTAGGTAGTATTTAGACTATAATAATATATTAAAGAGCTTTACTAGTATCTTATAAAGGGGGGGGTTTAGGGCCTTTAAGAGCCTATATAAGACCTTATCTAGGCCTAGGGCGTTTTAGGCTATATAGCCTCTAAGTATATCCTTAACTTTATCTATTATAACTTCTATAAGGATTTTTATTTTATTCTATAGGGGTCTAAGAGTATTTAGCTTATAGACTAGAGTTATATTATACCTAGGCTTAGGGTTAATAACTACTAGGGCTAAAAAGAACTTTTAAGCTAAAACTTTTATTTTCTTTTCTCTTAATTATATTAAGGTATTATAACTTAAGTAAACTAGCTTTAGGATTATATTAGTTATATATCTTATTATAAACCTTTTTACTTACCTATATTATTTTTATAATACTAATATATTATCTAGTAAGTCTAAATATATTTTTTAAGTTATCTTTTATATTTTAGCTAAAGCCTAAGACTAGGCCTTTTTTACTTTATATATAATCTCCTAGTTTACTTTATTCTCTAACCTCTATACCTACCTTTAGGTCCTTTTTATCTTAATAACCACTTAGCTAGTTTTTTAATTTTACTATTCTAGCCTCTTAATCTAAGGGGGGCTTATTATAAAAATAGCCTTAAAGATAATATCTTCTATTATTAATATAAGTTACTTATATACTACCTCTACCTTTAGGGGTCTTATTATTAGAGGTTTAATTATAGCTAAGAGTTAAGCTATTATCTTAACTAAGGTAAAATTAATATTAATCTTTTTTTCTTTTTTTATTAGCTTATTTCCCTCTAACTTATAAGCCTAAAGCTCTAATAATTATAAGATATAATTAGACCTAGCTAGGTTCTAATCTAGTATTATATATTTACTTTTTAAGACTAAAGAGGCCTAAAGGAGGTCTAAGGTACTTATATAATAATTATAGTAATATTATATTATTATTCCTAGGGGTATAACTAATATAGTTCTAATATAAGTAAAGGCCTTAATTATATTATCTATAAATATAGACTTTTTATTATAAAGGTCTTAAGAGGGGTAATAGAGGTTAAAGTCCTTTACTATTATATATAAGATTACTCTTTTTAATAGGATTTTACTTAAGAGTTTATATAAGTCTACCCTTAGTTTAAAATAAATACTTATAAGAATAAGAGGGTTATTAAAGAATTTAATATAATATATATCTTTTCTAATTATTACTTCTTAAGATATTTTATTAACCTTCTTATAAATATAAGTTATTACTTACCCTCCCCCTTATAAGTATTAATATAAAGCTAATAAGAGGGTAAGTAAGGGGCTACTTAGTAATACCTTTTAGATTATAATAATATCTAAACTATCTTTTTAATAAAAAGCTAATTAAATATTATTATTATTTTTATAAATATTTTATAAAAGAATCCTTATTTAGTTATTTAGACTAGGCTAATTTAGTTATAACTATATCCTAGGTTAGTTTTAAGACTATTAATAATAATAAAAGTAAAAAGAGTAGTAATTTACCTTATAATTAGATTATAAAAGCTAAGGCTAATAATAGTACTTAATATAATTAGTCTTTACTTATAATAAGTATAAGGGTTTTATATTATAAGATCCTAACTAGTAACCCTAGGTCTATAGACTTTATTTTAAGGTTAATAAAGTTAAAATTTAGTATATTAGTCTATATTAAGAAAGGTCTTTAGATTAAGGCTAAGGAGGAGGGACCTAGGAGCCGCCCTCTTAAGTACTATATACTCCTAGCTCTCTTTAAGGGTAATAACACCCTTAGGGACCTTAGGGGTCTTTCCTCCCTAAGGTAATAGCTCTTAAACTCTATTAGTTAGAAGTAATATACTTCTTAAATATAGCCTTAATACTACCTTATAATAAGGTAGTCTTAAGACTATACTAGGTAGTTACCTTTATAATTAAGATATCCTTTTTTATTATCTTTTTCTACTAAGTATAGCTTAGACCTAATATAAGTCTAATAAATATATTAATTATATTATTCTTTATTTTAATAAAATCTACTTATATAGTTATATTAGTAATACCTAAAGTATTATAAGGGCTAGATTATATTTAAGAAGAGCTTATATTAAAAGACCTAAGAGTTAAAAAAAACCCCTTACTTATAAAGATAGTTTATTATCTTTATATTATATATTCTAATAATAAGTAAGGCTTATATCTTAGACTTAAGTTAAAGGTAATATATCTTTATAATAATAATATTTACCTTATTAAAAGCTAAGAGTATTATTATAAGGTTAATAGTATCTTATAAGATCTTATTAAGTAATATTATTTTAATTACTATAATATATACTTATTAAGAAAGAGTTATCTTTAGGCTAAATATAACTTTTACTTAAAGCTTATCTTTTATATATTCTTTTACCTCTTAATAAAAGGTTAGTATTATATCTCTAAAGAAGAAATAATATATTATTATTATAATATTAGCTTAAATAGCCTTATTAATTACTATAATAATCTCTTATAAGAAATAGTCTTTAATTTCTTATATATATCCTCTAGTATTAATAACTAGTTCCCTTTTATATTTAATAAAAACTAGTTTAGTTTTAAAGCTAGCCTAGTCTTAAGTTATTATTATTATAATATATAACTATAAGTTAGCTAGAAGCTAGAGTTAGTTAATATTTTAGCTCTCTTTAAATATCTATATAATTATTTTTTTTATAATAGCCTAGACTACCTTTTAAGTAATTAAGGTATTAGTCCTCTTTAGGGCTACTCTAGCCTTATTTTAGGCCTAGGTTTATTTATACTTAGCTTATATTTCTTTTATCTTATTTTTAAATTTATTCTTAATTAAGAAGAAGAGCTTATTAATTAATTCTCTCTCTAATTTTAGTCTTATTTAGGTTACTACTACCTTAAGCTTATTATAGCGCTTATTAGCTATAGGGGTATATTAAGATATATCTCTAGTAGTAAACTATCTACCCTAATTACTCTTAATATAGTAGCTTTATACTAATATTATTTAGGGGTAGATTTAGGTGTTTTTTAATATCTAATAAGTTATTTTCTAATTTTATTACTAGGTTAAACTTAATATAGTTATATATTATTTCCTACTTATAAAGATATATTAAACTTATATTAAGACTAAGTTATATTTAGTAAAAAAAGATAATAAAAAAGAATTATATTTTAATTATAAAGATAATTACTTAATATAATCTTAAGATTATCTTATAATAAGATAGTACTAAGGCTAAGCTTAGGAGGCTTATTACTTTAGACTAATATAATTTAAGAGTTATTACTTAAGCCTAAATAAAGAAAAATCCCTAAGGTCTTTAAGAGTATTATTACTTTTAAAAAGAGTTAGGAGTATATAATACTTAAAAGGGCGCTCTCTAGAACCTTCTTTATTAGCCTTAGTTTAAAGGCCTTTTCTTCTATAAACTAATATATTAAAGTTTAATTTTATAAACCTTAAAGTAAAGTCTATAAGTCTAGTATTATTAGTTATTCTTTAGTAAGAAAATATTATACTTACTTTAGGAGAAGACTAGGCTAAGTAGGTATTATTATTAGCCTTATATCTTTAGGAGTAGAAAATAACATATAACTATATTAAGCCTAATCTAGTAATAAAATTAGAAAATAACTTATTAAATAATTATAAGTATATAAATCTACCCCTAGATAATAATAGCTTAGAGCTACCTTATTAGGGGTAGTTATAATAGCTAATTTACTACTAGAGATATACCTAGATATATCCTTATAACTAAACTATATTATAATAAGCCTAATATAGCTATAATTAGATATAAGATAAGATCTAAGTAAGAAATTATTAATAAGCTTCTTTTTTTAATTAAGAATAAATATAAAGATTAAATAAAAGAGTTATGATTTAAATATAAATAAATATAAACCTAAGGTAAAGCTAAAGTAGCTTTAATAAGAATAAATAACTTAGTTAATTAAAAAATAATATAAGTTATTATAAAAGAAATAGTTACTTAGATATTAAAAAAGAACTAAAATATTAAATAACCTTAGTTATTACTTTAAGTATAATCTTATATTAAAGTAATAATAATATAAGGCTAGGTTAGCCTTAGGGTAAAACTAGTCTTAGTAAAGTATAAATAAGAGTTAATTATTAATATTAAAAGATATACTTAGGAGGTTAAAGACTATTCTTTATAAGAGGTTATTATAGTAGTTAATAAGGTAATCTAAGTAAATATTATAATAGTAATATATTACCTCCCCTTAGGGGATATAGCTTTAACTTTTTATTAGGAAGTAAAAAAATATATTAAAGATAAATTATAAGTAAAAGTTATATTTAAGTTAGAGATAACCCTCTCTTAATAAATCTATATTATAATAATAAAAGTAGTCTTACTTAATAAGATCTTATAAAATACCTTTAACTTTATAATTATACTTTTAGCCTTTAATAAAATAAATATTATTATAATAAAAATATATTATCTCTAATTTAAATCTAAAATAAAAGCTTTAATTATTATTAGTATTTATAATATTAAAATAATAAATTACCTTTATAAATAAAAAGTCCTCTTTAACTCTTAAGTATTTTAATATAAGCCCTTCTTAAAGATAATATAACCCTTATAATACTTCTAGTATTACTAATATAATTATATAAGTAAATTTTATTAAAATAAAGAATAATATAATTAATATATTTACTAGACTTATATTAAGACTAAGTTATACTTAGTAAAAAAAGATAATAAAAAGAAACTATATTTTAATTATAAAGGTAATTACTTAATATAATCTTAAGATTACTTTATAATAAGATAGTATTAGGGTTAAGCTTAGGAGATATATTACTTTAGACTAATATAATTTAAGAGTTACTATCTAAGCCTAAATAAGAAGAGACCCCTAAGGTCTCTAAGAGTATTATTACCTTTAAAAAGAGCTAGGAGTATATAATATCTAAAAGGGCACTCTTTAGGACCCTCCTTATTAGCCCTAGTTTAGAGGCCTTTCTTTATATAGACTAATATATTAAAGTTTAACTTTATAAACCCTAGAGTAAGGTCTATAAGCCTAGTATTATTAATTATTTTATAATATAAGAGTATTATACTTACTCTAGGAGATAACTAGACTAAGTAAGTATTATTATTAACTTTAGTACTTAGGGATTATAATTATATCTAAAAGGACTTACTCTTACTTTTCTTATTATTACTAATAACCTTAGAGCTAATCTAGGATATAATTATAATTAACCTAGCTTAGTTTAAATAACTAAATAAAAATCTTATTATAAAATATTTATAAAGATAATAATAATATCTAATTAGCCTTTTATTAAGAGGATAATTATAATATTATTATAATCTAAAAAGTATTACTAAGTAACCTTTTACTTACCCCTACCTTAGTATTATACTAATACTTATAAAAAGAGAGGAGAGTAGTTATTTATATATATAAGAAGATTAAGAAATTATTTTAAGAAGTTATAATTAAAAAAGATATATATTATATTAAATTCTTTATAAACCCTTTTATCTTTATAAACTTTTACTTTAAACCTAATATTAACTTATATAAGCTTTTTTATAATATCTTATTAAAAAAAACCCTTTAAGTAATAATTAAAGACTTTAACCTTTACTACCCCTCTTAAGATTTTTATAATAAAAAATCTATATTTATAAATAATATAATTAAGACTCTTACTTATATTAAGACTATATTAATTATACCCCTAAGGATAATAATATAGTTTTATTATAATTATTATATAAGTACCTTAGACTTACTCTAGGCTTTATTAGTTTTATAAGGTAAGTATATAACCTTAGATTAGAACCTAGTTAGATTAGATTATATCTTATAATTATTAGAACTTTAAGTTTATTAAGTAAAAGAGAAGAAGCTAATAAAGAAATAAGAGATAGTTAATATTAGCTTTATATTAGTTAAGATATTAGCTTAGCTCTTAACTATAACTAAAGCCCTAATAATAACCTTAATAAAGGTAGAAGTAGCTTATAAGAAGCTTATAATAATAATAGAGGATATTATAAAAAAAGCTATCTTTAAAATAAGCCTTATTTAAGTTTAAAAGCTAGAGTAATAAAACTAAGTAATTAGTTAAGTAGTTATAATAATAAAGAGATTATAAAGAAGAGCTTAGAGGTTAAAAAATAAAGTTAATTAAGAAGCTACTTATAATATAAAAAAGACCTAGGCCTAGGCCTTAGCTAAAGTATAAAAAACTACCTAAAGAATATACTTTAATTTACTAGGAGATACTTTAGTATTATAAAAGTAATATAAGTAAATAAAAAGGTTTATTATAAATTATATAACTAATATAATCTTAGAGCTAGCCTAATTAGGCTAAAACTCTTTAGTATAGTTAAAAGAGGAAAAGGTAGAGGTATTAGCTTAGAAGTTCTTCTTAACCTTAGTAACTATTAAACCTAATAAAACCCTAAATAAAGAGTAAAGTGCTTCTACTTATATATAAGATATAACTAATATCTTTATAACTATTATAATAAGTAAAATTAAAGATATTTTTCCCCTCTACAAACTATAAGTGAGGTGCTTATAAGTTATTAGGGGAGCCTTTAAAGTAACCCCTACTTATTATATTAAGATAGAACTTTAGGTCCTCCTAATAGATATTTATCTATTAATAAGGAAAAGTAGGACCCTAAACTAATAAGAAGCTAATAAGGCTATAGCCTAGCTTCGCTATATAACTACTTAGGTAACCTCCCTTATATTATTATAAAGAAGCTATAGAAGGTAAATTACCTTACTAATATAAAGGCTTTATAGTAGTCTACTAAAAATAAGTAAGGGGGTCCTAGAGGGGGACTAATATATATTTAATAAGTAAGTAAGCTAAAAGTAATAAATAAAGTAAAAATAAGAAAAAACTAAAAACTAAAAGAGGGTAAGATACTTTATACTCTTCCTAGTATATAAGCTATTATAACTTAAATATAGAGCTAGAGTAGCCTTAATCTTATATTCTTTATATTATATTAGTTTTATTATAATATAACTTAGGATAAGTAAAATTAGATTAAATACCTTCCTTTATAAGTATTATATCTTTAGTTATAAGTTAAAAGTATATTAATACTAAAGTAGCCTAGAAGATATTTACTATATATTACTCTAATATAAATTAATAAAAAAAGATAATATCTTTAAAGTAATATTATTATAAAAATAATATAATATCTTCTATACCTTAAATAATCTAATTAAAAGTAAAAAGATAATAAAATAGGTTTATAAAGAAAGATAATTAATATATATAAATATTAACTTATAATTAAGGCTAAATAAAGATTAAGGTAAAGAAAAGTTAAGTATAAAAAAACTAAGTATTATTAATAAAATAAACTAAGATAAGAGTTATATTAAGACTAAAATAAGGCTAATTAGGCTAAATATTAGTCTTATTATTAAAAGAATAAAGAGAAGGGGCTTACTTAGGCTTTTAGTAATTATAAGATAAGGCTACTCTAAGGTTATAAGACCCTTATTATTATCTAAGCCTAGGTTAATAGCTAGCCCCTAAACACTACTAGGGGCTATAGTAGGTGTAATAGGGGCTATAGGCATAGTAGGCGTAGGGGCGGGGTTAATAGGTGTAATAAGCGTATCTATAGGGGTAGCTAGGGCTAGGCTAGGGGCTAGGGCAGGGTTAGTGTAGATAGTAGTATCTACTAAAACTCCTAACTAGTAGGAGATATAGTATAACTCTAATAAGATATTAGAGAGTAAGGCTTAGTTAACTATAATAAGGGGCTAACTAAGGCTTATAGGGTTAGTAGTAGGGGTAAGGGGTATAGTAGTAGTAGGGGGTATAGTAGGCGTAGTAGTAATAGTAATAGAGGGGTAAACCCCTCTAATAATATAAGCCTAGTCTTAGGCCTCTTTAATAGTAATACTACTAGTATTATAATAGGCCTAAGATATAGTTAATATTAACTACCTAAAGATAAGGTTAATTAAGACTACCTCTAAGGTAGTTATAAGGTAGTCTTATAGTTAACCTTAGATAGTAGTTATACTTAGTTTAACTATAAATAATACTTATTATTATTAATTATTAAGATTAACTTAAGACTAAGGAGGACTTATATAAGGGTAGTATTACTTTATCTATATATACTTAATATATAAGCTAGTACTAATTAAAATAGTTAGTAAGGATAGATTAGAGCTAAACTAGAGATAATATATATAAGTAAGTTAAAAATAAGTTAACTTATTAGAATTTTTTATTTAACTAATATAATAACTATAAGAGGTAACCTAAGGGTTATCTTATATAGGCTTAAGGTTACCCTAAGGTAAAACCTTATCTCTTTTAGAGATTTTAGTAATAAGGTAATAATAAAGCTATATTAATTAGATATTAAATTAAGACTAATAAGAAGAGGAAGTTACTTATTATAGTAAGAGGTAAGGGGGGGTATAGATTAGTTAGTAAAAATCTTACTAAGGTTAAGATAAGGGTTAAGGCTAGCTTAGGCTAGGTTAAGGGGAATAGTTTACTTACTTAAGGGCGTTAGTAGTAGTATAAACCTTCTTATATATAATTAGCTTAAATCTATAAATAAAAAGCACTATAAATATAGCTAGATAATATATAAGGATAGTAAGAGAAAAGTATAAGTAAGAAGAAAGGAGATATATAATTAATATAGTTATTAAAGGAAGGAAAAGAAGCTAGGAATTAAGGAATTAGGCCTTCTTTATCTTTATTAGCTAGCTAGTAATAGTAATAGATTAGCTAGGTAGAGACTAATAAGTAGTTATTATATTAATTATAAGAAGATATATAAAGATAATATAATAACTAATATAACCCTAGGGTAAACCTAATATATAAGTTATTAAGTATATTTATATAGTGTTTATAGAATAATAATAAATATAAATATAATTATTATAAGTATATAAGGAAGTGTATTAGGGATAAGAAGTATTAACTAGGCTACTATAAAGATAGGGAGATACCTACTAGGGGATAACTTAGCCCTAATAGAATGTTTTTTTTCTTAAACCTAGATTAGCTAGGAAGGGTAAAATTAAGCCCCCCCTACGCCCTTAAGGCGCCCTTAGGACTAAATTAGAGGATAAAGCTAAGAGTACTAACTTATAACTAAGGGCCTAACCTAGACCTAAACTAGTGGCCTAGCTAATACCCCCCCCTAAGAAATTTAATTAAGAAGAGGGGCCTTATAGGACTCTACTAGAAACTAATATAGGACTAAAGTAGTTAGAAAGAAGTAAGGGTTTTCCTCTAAGGGCTTTAGTTTTTCCTTTACTTATAAATAATAGTAAGACTAGATAGATATATAGTCTAATTAGTATAAATAAATAATAATAATAAAATTAAAGATATATTAGAAGGCTATATAGTATAAAACGCCTTAGGCTTAGATAAGGTCTTATATAAACTCCTAAAGACCCTAGGCCTTTTATTTTATAAGATACTAATAAAGATCTTTAATATATCTTTATAAGCTAGGTATTTCCTAATATAATACTAGTCTAGTTTTATTATAATCCTCTAGAAACTAAAGAAGACTCTAAATAACCTTTAGATAATAAGAAGATAGTACTTAATAACTGTTACGCCCAAAACAGCACAAGTGTAACTAAGAATAACTTAGCACTCGTACTCTAGCCTATATATAAACAGGCAACCTTTCTATAGCTAGTTTAATAGAATTAACTATTATTCCACTACTTCTATCTACATATTATATAGTAATAGTAAAAAAGTATCTAAGCGATCTTATTAACTACTTATATTAGTCTTAAATAAAGGCTTATTAATACTAATAAGCTACTAGTTACTTTTATACTATATATAATAAGTACTAGATAACTAGATCTCTAATCTAATAAGTAGTAGTAATTACTCTAATAATTAGTGTAACTAATAGAATTTAACTAATAATTAAATTCCTAGGAATAAAACTAAGAATTAAAATTAACTAATTTAATAATTAAAAAACTAATTATAGTGATAATAATAATAATATTTAACTTTAGCTAAAGAATACTATTATTATTAAAAAAGAAAACTAAAAATACTACTTTAAATGTTATTTTAAACGTAGATTTTTATAAGATTATAAATTTTTTTAACTTCCTTAATTCTAATAAAAAACTACTAATTTATTACTAGATCTAATTAGATACTAGTAAGTTTAAACTTTTAGAAATTTTATCTTATAGAAATATTAATATAAGAGGTAAATATAACTATATTATAATTATTAAACTATCTACTTAAACCTAAATTATAGAGTAAAACTCTATAGCTATCTAGGAGTATATTAAGAATACTATTAAATACGCTAAATCTAAGAGACTCCCTAAGTACCTAAAAAAAGTATAGACCCTATAGACTTTATTATTATAAATATCGCTAGTTTTATCCCCTAAAACCCTAATTTTACTTACTATATTACTAATTTCGCTTATTATTAAAAAAGAAATAAGTATATTATCTTAAGATAGATCTACCCTAGGGCTATTTAATACCTAGGGTAAAGCCCTACTTAAAAGTAAACTACTAGATTTATTAAAAATAATAGATATAATAGTAATAATAGAGTTTTTTATAATAGAAATAGAAAAGTAGTAGAAGTAGTATATTAAGGACCTAGAAAAGATATTTAAGAATCTCTAAGCGTAGAATACCCTATTAGGTAACGCCTAAAATAAAATTAATATTAGTAATACTAATACTAACACTAAGACACTAGGGCTCTAAATAGTACTAGAGATTTATATAGTTAGGCTATTTTAGCTAAATACCCTAGATAATAAATATATAGAAGGAACTAATAATTTTATAGAAAAATATATTATTATTTAAGATCTTAGTATATAGATATAAATAGTTAAGGCTTTACTTAAAAATAATAAAAGAGTAGCTAAGATATACTAGAATCTTTAGCGCCTACTTTAAGGTAATACCTAATTATAGTACTAATCCTAGCTAAGTAAATAAGAAAGAAAGGACTTCTAGAAAGATAAAAATACCTTATTTAGAGCCTTATAAAAAAAATATAATATCTATCTTATAAAAGCCTAAGAATAGATAAATTTAACTATATATACTATAGTAGGCCTAACTAAGAAAGGTATTATAATAATTACTTTATATACTAAATTTTACCCTTATGCCTTAGCCTTAGGTAATACTAAAAATATATATCTACTTACCTAGTTCTATAATAAGCTACTACTAAAGCTATATATAGTTTACTTAGAGCTAATAAGAACCTTAATAATTATAGTATTTATAGATAATATTAAGAAATAAAGATAGATTCTTAAAGAGTTAGTTAAAATAGACTTAAAAGTGTCTAAATCACACTAAGATATATATAAAGCGTACTACTAGGTAGATAAAAATAATATAGATATAGCTAAATCTAAAGAAGAAATAGTAAATACTTATAGTAAATAAGGATAGGGTAATAATAGGCGCTTATTTTACTATAGTAGCTTATCTTTCTAATATAAGAGATAACTATTCTAACCTTAGGATTTATATAAGTCTTACTTATACTAATAAGACTAGTGTATAAATAATAGAGATAATACCTACTATTTCTAGTTAAATTTACGTATATAATAAGAATCTTTATATACTAATAGTAAACCTTTTACCTAATTATATAAAAATTAGAGAAAAGTAAGATAGACTAATATAGAATCTAAACGCTATTTTTAATAATATATATATAAAAGGACACTAGATAGAGAGAAGTTCTACACTATTAGCCCTAATAATAATAACCTAGAGTCTTACTATAAGGAATTATACACTTAAGGGTATATATATATCTCTAATAGTAATAAAACTATTAAGAAAGAGATAAATTTCTATAAATTAAAATTATTTTTCTTT
>JAEIJG010000626.1:0-22601 GCA_037289395.1 Beauveria scarabaeidicola
CTAAAATATCTAATATTACTTAGAATATAATTTTAGTATTTTTAGTAGCTTTTATATTAAAGAAAACTGTTTATGACCACGTGGCTATGGTGGCCACCTGGCCCTGCAGCACCTAATAGCGAATGCGGTGGGTGCGTGGCACGTGTAGGTATTTATCTGTGAGGCTGTGAGCTACCAACGCGTTGATTGGTTCCTATCTTTCAAGCTCCGCGGGGCTTAACTAGCTATCAACTAAAAATTTAAGATTATTAACTAATTATAGAGCCTAACTATAACTAGGCTCTAATCCTACGCTAGCCACTAAAATTTATATAAGAGTAAAAGTAACTAAATAGATTAACTATATTTTATTATAATAAATAAAAATATATATTATTAATTCTAAGAAAATTATATAATAATAAAAATTATATTATAATAATTACTAGTTAATTATATTACTACTTATTATACTTTCCTCTCTTAATTAGCTAGTATTTATAAATAAGCCTCTTATATCTCTTATATATCTTAATTATTATTAAATTTAGTGTCTTAGGAGCCTTTAGCACCTATAAAAGCACTACTAGAGGGTGCTTTAGAGGGTGCCTTAGAGGGTGCCTTAGAGGGTACTTTAGAGGAGGTATAGCTCTTAAAGTTAGCTAGCTTAGTAGCTTTATTAATAGCTTTAAGCCTAATATCTTCTAGCTTAATAACTCTAGTAAAGTGCTAATAGGCCTAAGGCTAAGCTATACTAGGCATATATAGGTTATCTAGGTTATTAGCTATAAGGTTAATTAAGTTAGGCGCTAGCGCTAGCGCTAGTGAGGCTCTAGCCACGTGTTAAGTATTACTATAGTTAGCGCGCTAGGCGTGGCGGCGCTTAATATACTCTTATACCTTAAGCCTCTTAAAGAGGCTTAAGTTATACCTAGTTCTTTAGGTACTTAGCCCTCTAAGTCTATCTTTTTAGTATATTTTTAGTAAGTTAAAAAGTAACTTAGGGGATATCTCCTAATATATACTAAGATATTATTAATAATAATATATATTATCCTCTTAAATTAACTAAAGGCTTAATTTAAGTTATATAATTTAATACTAATAAAATAAACTATAAGTAATAATTATTAAGTAATAGTAAGGCTCTTCTAATAGCTAGTTATAATAGTTCTCTTTAATATGATTATATTCTCTTATAATAAGTTAAAGTATTATATTTATAATATAATTTTTAATATAAGAATAAAGAATCTTATTAGTAAAAGATAATATTTATATTTATTTTAAATTTAATATTAAATTAATATTATCTTTTTATATTTTTTAAAAAAGCTTTAGTTATAAAAAGACTTATATAATATTATTTATTAATATTATAAAAGTAGACTTTATTTATAAGTAAAGCCCTTTAGTTACTAATATAGTAATATATTTAAAATAAAGCTTTTAATTAACTTAGAATTTAATAATATTCTAATAGTATTTTTAAAGTTATATTTTAATATAATAATTAACTATATTTTATAAGAATTTATTTAGTTTTATAAACTTTAATAGTTTATAATTATAGTTATATTATAAGGTTAAATTAATAAGGTTATTCTAATTATTTATAAACTTAGTATATAATAAGTTATTTACTTATTATTTTATAACTTTATTAAAAATTACTTTATAAAAATACTTTTTATATTATAATTTAATATTCTTATTAATATATTATTTATATAAATTAAAAAAAATTTAACTAAGAATTAAGTAGTTAATAAAAGTAGTAATAAATATAAGATCTTAGTTAGTTATTATTATATTTAGTAGTAAAATTTTAACTTCTTTTAATATTTTAATAAGTTAATTAAAAATCTAAGAAAATTAATTAGTATCTTTATATATAATAAATACTATAGTTATATAAAAGACTTATTTAGTTAGTATTATTATATATATATTAAAAAAAAAAAGTAAAAATAGTTTATTTTATATATAGTATTATAGATCTATATCTTTAGGTAAAGCCTTAATAATTCTATAGTACTTTAAGGAATAATTAAAAGACTTTATAGGTAGTTAAAAGGGTCTTTTTTAACTCTAAAAATAAATTCTAATAAATTTTATAACTACTTATAGAGTTATTATATTAGAGTTTTATTACCTAATTTATCTTAGTAATAATATATTATTATATTTATAATATTATATTTAATAAAGTACTTAATATTTACTTTTTCTTTCTCTTATAATTATATAAATATCTTTAAAAGCCTATATCTAGTATTTAATATAATAATAATATTATCTTTATATTTTTAAATAAAAGGTATTTAAATATATATAAATAACTATAGCTCTAGTAAATTATAATTATATTAATTAATATTATTATTATTAATACTTTTAAAGTATTAACTATTAATTTAATATTATATCTATAGCTAAAAAAGGTAACTAGTACTTATAGTATATTACTACTACTATATACTTAAGTATAGCCTTAAAGGTTAAAATTAGGCGTATTTATATAGCCTAATAGTAATTTCCCTAACTATATTATACTTTATATAGCTTATAATAATATATATACTTATATTATATAATATAGCTTTAGCCTCTTTAAGGCTAATAAAGTGCTTTATTAGGTTAAGGGCTATTATAGAATAGTGGTAATAGCTTTAAAATTATATATATAATAATAATTTTTATGTGGTGGGGGAAGATAGGTAGAGGGAAGGACACGTCTTACGTTAATTTGGTGTAAATTACTATGGGGGGGGCCGGCTTCGGCGTCCACGCGCTACCAGCCACTCCCCCAGCCACAAATTGGTTGACAATCTCAAATTTTTGGTTGACAGCTAGTTAAGCCCAGCTCCGCGCCGTCCAATCTGCCACAACTACAAAGTACTGCCTCTTTCATTGTCTCAACCAACTATCCAACTCTGCCTCGACGTGCCTCGTCACACAGTCTGATCTCCCGCCTGTTTCGGACTGTCACCCCGAAAGCCTCGTCGCTTTGTGCTCAACGTGTCGCCATGCCACTCGTCACCCTCAAGTCCGCGACCATGGATTCTAGCCTCGTGGCTGTGTTCGAACCTGCAATGAGCGTTGAACCCACGAAATCGTGCTGCAGGTTGCCGCTCCATTATGCTCATCTCCGCCTGTTCTCGTATCTATCTACGGAGCAAGGCTTGCAACCCGCATGTGTACAGATCTACAGTCTTGGCCGCCGTGCCGCAAGGATCTCCAGCGCAGCATCAGAATTAGAAACCACAGTAAGAAAAAGCAGAAACACTGGACGGTTGGGGCTCCTCAACTCATTTCTGCTCCTGTTTGCCTCGATCCAATTCATTCCAGAACCAACTCAGTAATGAAGATCCATGCCCAACAAATTACACTGGGGCGCCACCGCCACCCTTGTGCCTGTTACTGAAGTTATCAGTGCCATATCTGATAGATACGACTGTTGCGGGCAGTGCAGTACCTTATTTGAATGTTTTCTTCTCTCGTTTTTGCAAGTAAGCCGCCAAGAGATTGTCCCAAGGGTCCAACCTGCAGGAATGCTGCCCAGTGCCTGTTCTATCTTTAGAAGCTGCGAGTTGAGGCTGTGCTTCAAACTACCAGCACGCGCGCGAGCAAGTCATCAGCCGCCGCATGAGCCCCCAAATGAGACTCCTTCTCACAGTTCTGTGCTAATGGAATATGTGCATGCATGACAGTCTTATCGGGAATATGATGTTGATAGACAACACTGCAAATTGTACGGCCACATATCTTTAATTTCGTGATTACTAAGTCTTAGATTAGGTCTTTCATATACGTTTCGTTTATATCAAAACACCATTGGCTCGTTGTGCCTGCTTGCCAAGATATAAGATCAAAGGCTACATGGCACCCCTTAGTCCACCGAGCAAAGCCAATCCAACAAAAATGCCTAATACGGCGATGCTGATCCGGCGTAGAATAGGCTTCTCGGCACCGAATGCCGCCCACTGGCGATTCGCATCGGCAAGGTGGCCCTTGATCTGTTCGTATCCAAGCTTGTAGTAGACCATGCCACCCAGCGCAATCGAGTAGCCAAAGAACTGGAGCGCCGTGACCTGCGATCCAAAAATAACCATTGACGCGACGACGAGCAGGATATCCTTGAGCACGCCACAGATGGTCAGCACGACGGCCGAGGTCTTGCCGATCAGTAGCACCAAGGAGACGTTGAGCATAAAGGCGCAGAGGCCATTGAGGAAAAAGGTAGACAGGCCGACGTCGAGCACCTCGGCCACGGTGCACCGGGGTACCTCGGTGACGAGGGCGATGACGCCGTTTAGCGCGGCGCACACGGGCGCAAAGTAGTAGAGCGAGACGAGGGGGTCCATCTTGAGGTCGCCCGACAGCAGGCGCTGGACCATGGTCAGGCGCAAGGCCTCGAACATGACGCCGCCGAGCTGAATGAGGAAGCCGGCGAGGATAAAGTCAATCTCGCCGATCGAAGCAATGATGACGCCGAGGACGATGATGGAGACATTGGCGGCCTGCTTGAGCGTGGGCTGGGAGACGCCAAGGGCCCAGCCGGCGAGGAGGACGGCCATGGGCGTCGTGGCCTTGAGCATCTGGATAAAGGACACGGAGAGGTACAGGTAGGCGATGTTGCTCAGAATGAGACTGGCGCTGAAGAAGACGCCGATGGGGACGACGGCGCGCAGGTAAATGCGACCCGTCATCTTGACGGCCTTGCGGCTGTCGAGCATGGTGGTGTAGCGCGCCATGATTTGGGTCACGACGGTGGCAAAAAAGAGGTGATATGTTGTTAGGATGACGGGATATCCTGGCTGGTGTGTGAGTATGAATGCGTTCGGTATGGCATGAGCAACCACATACTGAATTTGAGCGTGTCAAGCACCCATTTGTTAAACAGAATCACCAACGAGGAAAAAGAGATCCAGGCGCTGCACGCACATGTCAGCACAGGCAACAACGCTACTATCGCGCAGCACGACGCCAATGGCTTCTCACTCACACAACATAGAGCCACGGCGGGAGGACCATGCCAGCCGGTTTGCTCGCTTCGGCGACCGGATTCACCGTGGGCAGCGTGGGCGAGGGCGGCTCCTCAACCAGACGCTCCATCTCGACGACGTCACCGCTCTTCTTGTCGTCGGCCATGGCGGCTGCGGTAGACCGTAGAGGGCACGCAAGCAAGCAATGGTGTGTCTGGAGTACGCTCTGCGCCAGTTGCTGGTCCAATAGCGAGATTCTGGCGGCAGATGGCACACGAGTCAAGTTTTGAACTGGCACTTTTAGAGGGCTGCTATTTTAACAGCAGAATCTAGTCAATTAATAAAAAGGGTGGGGCTAGTACTAGGCTAGTATAGACCCTTATAAGGTTACTACTAATTTTTATAGGGAATTATACTAAGTTTAATTTATAACTAATATATATTAATAGTATTATATCTATCTTATAAAAGGCTAAAATTATCTTATAAGAGGCTAGAATTAATAATTACTTTATAATAAAACTAGTAATTAGAAGCCTTATAATAAAGCTAATAGTTAAAATAAAAGTAGTAATAAGGCTAGTTATAAAGATAGTAGTAGTAGTTATATTAATTATTTTTAATTTATTAAGTATTACTTAAGCCCTTAAATTTATTACTTAAGCCTTTAAATTTATAATAATAATATTTATATATTAATTATATTACTTATATTATTTATATTATTTATATTATTTATATTATCTATATTATTTATATTATTTATATTATTTATATTATTTATAACTATTTTATTAGCTATAAGGCTTTATATTATTAGTCTTAAGGTATTATAGAGGTTATTAAGGAGGTTAAGTTTAAAGATAAAACTTAAAAAGAGAAGTACTTAGAGACTTCTTAATAACTTAATTTATAACCTAAAGTACTTATAAAAGCCTAGGTATTAGGGAGTTTTATTCTCTAATTAACTAAAAAATTTTAGTACTATATTAGTATTTACTAGTACTATACTAGTAAATAGGGACTTACTTCTTTTATTAATTAACTAGATTTTACTATTAAAATAGTAGCTCTTATACTTTTATATCTTAACCTCTTTATTAAAATTTATACTATCTTTAAATCTACCTAATCACCGAGCTACTAAATGTTATATAGAATAGTCGCTAATAGGGCTAAATAGTTTTACTCCACCTAATGCGATAGCTCTAAGCTATCCTAGTAAAAATATAGATCTATATCTTTATTAATATAAAATTATAAATTTTAGGCTATATATATAATCTTTTATAATCTTTAAGGGCTATTATTTTAATAGTAAAATCTAGTTAATTAATAAAAAAAGTAAGCCCTTATTTACTAATATAATACTAGTAAATACTAGTATAATACTAAAAATTTTTAGCTAATTAAAAAGTAAAGCTCCCTAGTGCCTAGGCCTTTATAAGTACTTTAGGCTATAAATTAAGTTATTAAGAGGTCTCTAAGTACTCTTTTTTTTAAGCTTTATCCTTAAACTTAACCTCCTTAATAACCTTTATAGTACTTTAAGGCTAATAGTATAAAGCCTTATAACTAATAAAATAGCTATAAATAATATAAATAATATAAATAATATAAATAATATAAATAATATAGATAATATAAATAATATAAATAATATAAATAATATAGTTAATATATAAATATTATTATTATAAATTTAAAGGCTTAAGTAATAAATTTAAAGACTTAAATAATACTTAATAAGTTAAAAATAATTAATATAACTACTATTATTATCTTTATAACTAGCTTTATTATTATCTTTATTTTAGCTACTAGCTTTATTATAAGGCTTTTAGTTACTAGCTTTATTATAAAGTAGTTATTAATTCTAGCTTTTTATAAGATAATTTTAGTCTCTTATAAGATAGATATAATATTATTAATATATACTAGTTATAAATTAAACCTAGTATAATTCCCTATAAAAATTAGTAGTAACCTTATAAGGGTCTATACTAGCCTAGTACTAGCCCTACCCTTTTTGTTAATTGACCAGATTCTGCTGTCAAAATAGCAGCCCTCGTGGTCTTCCCTCTCCTCTCTAGTTAAGACCAGTGGCGGCGGGAGTCCAACGCATCAATATTCATCAAGCACAATAGCTATCATGGGCTCTGTTCATCCACTTCACGATAGCCAGCTCGAGGTCGACAACTCTGGCTACGTCGCTCTCAAAGATGGCTGCAAATTCAAGTGGCCGGATAGGATTGACAATACTCCCATCCCTAAGCCCGCCGACGCACGCAACGATCCACACAATCTGGCTTCCTTCACAGCATTCCATCTAATCTACGCAGTCCACCGCGCTGGACATAAATACCTTCGGATTACCAACGACTCGGACAGCTAGAAGCCAAAGAGACTATTGAAACCGAACATCAAGACGAGCTACGACAAGGGCATATTCCCCGTCAAGGCCGGCCAAATGCGTGCGCGTCAGGCAGAGGGCGTGCTGCACCAGATCTTTGGCACTGAGCGCATCGAGGAGGACAGATGCACAGACTGCCGAAAGGGAAACGGCGCGTTCATGGGCTGCTGCCAGATAAAGGACATGAGCCCTGGCTGTGCAAACTGCACATACTGTTCGCAGGAAAAGACCTGCCGCCTCGGCGATCCGGCCACCACTCCCAGCCGCACCCACTACCGCCGACTCCATCGCGGAATTGATGATGAAGTCAACCGCCAGCTCCTTCTGCGGGAAGTGCGCGGACGCGTGCCAGACAGTAAACCAGATGCTCGCAACTCGGAAGTGTAATGTTTTTGTTACCAGATTTACTGCGCATATAGGGATGCGCTAAAAGAAATGGGCTAGCTAGATAAAACAAGACAGGGAATACAATTTTGTGAACTCCAAAAAGAAGGGGGGGTATGAGATCTGAGAACCTGGAAAAGGAAGCACTTCTGAGGAAGAACTTCTGAGGAATGGGGGGGTATGTGAATATACTGGTAAGGCCTAAACCCACTAACAATCAGTGGTTCCACCTTTTGCTTTTGCGCGACAACAGCGGCAATCGGAGCACGGCCATCTCGTTTCGATTTAAGTCTGTCAATCTTGGGCTTTGTTATCAATCAACTCATCAGATCCATCAGTTGAGGCATCAAGTAGCCATGAATCGGAGACGCCTGACTCTGACCGTCTGGCTGCATGGTGTGGAAAGAGCCTCTAAGCCGTCTTTCCGTACCGGGTAGCGACACATTTCATGGGATCAAGCACTTCTTCCGTACATAATAATAAGCGTGTGATGAATCGGTCTGTTGTTGCTTTACGCCATCTGTCACTCACTGTCGTTTGTTTAGTTTCATTTAACTGTGGTTGGCTAGTCTCCTGGGCCGATTTCGGCTTGGTGGTGTGATGAAAACCCTCTTCGACGCGCAAGCTCGTTCGTGTTTCTCGCGGGGCGAATCTCACCTTGATAACACTCTTTCAGCAGTGCACACTATTAGGGAAATCATGGTGATTAGTTAAAGTGTGGTTTCGCCGCCTGCGTCCATAACTAGTTGCTTTTACCCCAGCTTCTTTTCTCTGGCTGCCAAGCCTCATGCTATGCTGCAGCTGGATCACCAGCGCGGGCCCCGCGGTCGCCCGAAAGCTGGGGTAAACTGTAAATGGCGACGGCGGGCGGCGATGGTCTGGCGACTGATAACAGCCGTCCCATTTCCGAAGCCAGTGAACACAAATGGGTTTGTGGAATCGGCTGATAAGGCGCGCCCGACCTGGCCGTGAACTAGACTTTGACAAGCCCGTTTCCGTGCTGATAAAGGCTTGCTTGGCCCCTCTCTCGAAATACACCAACACGCTCCTTGAAATTTGGTTCGGCAAAAATAGAAGAAGAAGAAGAGCAGCGCAGTTTCGTCGATCCTCTACCTAGCACTCAAAGTGTACATGACCTCGCACGCACCAATACCGACCACCGACCAGCCATGCTTCTCGCTTCGCCGCTGACCGCCGCTGCGGTGCTGGTGCTGCTGGCGCTGATTCACCTGGTCCGATGCTTGCGATCCCCGCTCGCCAGACTGCCCGGGCCGTCTATTTCCAAATACACGTCGCTGTGGCTGAAGTGGAACGAGATCAACGCTACCAGGACCGTGTACATCCATGCGCTGCATCGCAGGTACGGCCCCGTAGTCCGGGTGGCGCCCAACGAGGTCGCTTTTACGTCGTGGGCCGCCATCAAGGAGATTTACTGCTCGGGCGGCAGCGGCTACGACAAGACGGAGTTTTATGACATGTTCACCATTTATGGACGACGGTGCGCGTCTTGTTCTGCCCTTGCAAGGGGCGTGAGGCTGACTCGAGGACAGTACCATGTTTACCACGCTGAAGAAGGCTGATGTAGGTTGTAGACCAAGGTGTTGGCTGTGCTTACTGCTAAACGAAGCTTGCAGCATGCGAAACGAAAGCGTATCCTTGCTGATCGATATGCAAACACCAACATCCTGAAAAGCGCCTCAATGGATGGTATCCAGGAACGGTCGGCCAAATTCGTGCGCCAGTGTGCCTCTTCACCGGGCGCCGCCGATGTTTTTGTGAGTAACATTGGTTTACATCCTCGGGGCTCAGCTGACCGTGCTCCAGATGTGTATGTGCACGAGAGATGACACGGCTCCCTCAATCACTGACTTGATTTAGCTTTACACGCCTATGCCTGCGATTGTGTTACCCATCATTTGTTCCACCCCCACGGCACCGATTGCCTGGGGAATGAGAATGACGAGAACATGATGCATCAGGTAGCATCCGATGATAGTCTACAAAGTATGACTGATGAAACAGGGGATGTACAGTCTACAGTGATGCTGACCTTTTGCTAGACCGTCTCATCTCTCACTACGCTCCAACGCTGCATCGTATTTTCGGCAGTGTCCTGTACTTGTTTGCAAAACCACGAGAAACGCCACTGGCCGATAAATATGTTCTGGAAACTAGCCAAAACCATGATCCCGCCACGTTCACGCTGATGAGCCGCCTAGAGGAGAAATCGGCCGAGCTGGAACCAATTGACATGGCGGCCGAGTGTCTCGACCACATGGCGGCCGGCATTGACACCACTGGAGACGGGCTGTGCTTCCTTTTGTGGGAGCTATCGCAGCCGCGCTCGCTCAAGGTACAGGAAAAACTAGCCAGAGAGCTTCTTGCGAACCCCCAGGCACCATTGGACCAGCTGCCGTATTTGGATGCTGTCGTGTGCGAGGGTCTCAGATGCTACCCCCCGATCCCCATGTCCCTTCCGCGGTACGTTCCGGAGGGTGGCCGCATGGTTGATGGCCACTGGCTGCCCGAGTGGACCGTTGCGAGCTGCCAGGCGTTTTCTGTGCACCGAATCAATGATGACTTGTTTCCTGAGCCGGACACTTTTCAGCCGGAGCGTTGGTTGCAACTAGATGGGGATGCGGATCGACGACGGTTGTTGTTTGCTTTTGCCAACGGCGGGAGAGGATGCATTGGGAAGCAGTAAGTTGTTCTGTTTTCGCAGAGATCTTTATCGACGGCTAATATGATTTTGCAGCCTGGCTCTTGCGGAAATGAAAACCTTGCTTCGAGATGTTTACTGTAGATTCACCACTTTGCCAGAGGCGTCGATGAAGGAGGAAGCGATGAAAATGTCTGACCAGCTTATATCGGCCAGACCGATAGGACAACGGTGCCTGTTGCATTTCCGACCTCGACAAGGTAGCAACAAAGATTGAGAAAGTTGTTTAGGACGGACTCTTGACGCATGCGACGTGTGCTGATACCTTTGCATGACGAGAGTAGTAGAATGCCAAATGTCGTTCATGTCGCAGCGCTGTTCTCTGCTGCAAGAATTGGTGACTTCAAGGGACTCCAGCGCCGACACTGATTCAGTGAGTGCCGTTTCAAGGTGAGGCACCGAGTATCACGGCCAACCTAGTCTGACGACAGCAGGATGATGGCTTGGCAGCCGAGAGTGGCTATAGGGCTACATGCCAACGACGTCCGGGTAGCCAGGCAGGCAGAGGTGAATAATTTAGACGCTGCTGCATTAAACTACACCGGTCTTCGGAGGCGATGAGTTTGTTGGACGCTGATAACCGCCTGAAGATGGTGTTTGACTTGCTGACCGATCACTGAAGGGAAGGCTGTACCTATCTCGCTGCAGCGACTTGTTGAAAGTTGCAGGTAGTGCGGTACAGCAGCAATGCATGACGATGAATGTGAATGTGATTTCCAACAATACTTGGGCACTGTAGTTACAATCTGTACTTGACTGAATATTTACCTACCCAATTAATGCCGTTAATTATTAACTGCCGTCAACTGCTTACTCCACTCTACAAGAGCCTCACCCACTCGCCCCTCCCTCCTCCTTGCGCGCCACACTGTGCAACGCCGAAATCTCGCCCTAACTTGCACTTGCCACGACTCATCTGCGCTGCACATTTTTTTCCCTTCCTCCTTCTTCTCCTCTTCACCCAACCGTGCCAACTGCCCGCACTGCGTTTCGCCAATCATCCAGCTCAGCTCTTTTATACAGCCTGTAGACTGTGTTAATCGGTCGCAGAGCGTCAGCCAGAATCTCTCGCACTCGAATTTATTTTCGACTCATCCCCGCTTCTAGCACCATCCGTCGTCCGCCCGCGCGAACCCCGACTCCCCCCTCCCGCGATCCGATTTTGCCTGGTCCCCCTTCCACGGCAGAAACAGATAATCCAGCAATACAATAGCTTGCCAGACTCGTTTATGTATCAGCAAGACCAGTTTAACGTGTCCAGACACATCGTCGAGCTGCAGCCGGTCCATATACGGCGCAAACCTTCTTCTCCCGATATCAATTCCGACGGTTGACACTTATCCAACGCAAGAGTTCATGCCTACCATACTCAACACGAGACTTTGTCCTCATAACTTCATGTCATTCAGAAGTAGTCGTTTCTGATTCTTCTTTCTCCCCACCAGCTTCTACAGCATTCCCGCCCCATCGCTTCTCCAAGTCTTCATGACTGCTTTGTCCCTTCAGACCTCTCCGAGTCCTGTTCATCAAGCCCGCAACATCCACTGAAAAAAATTACAATCTTCTACAGAAAGACAAAAAAAATACCGCCATCATGGTTCTCGTCAACGTCAACCGCGAAGTCAGCGATAACTTCTATCGCTACAAGATGGATAAACTCATCACCAAGGTTGAAGGAAAAGGAAACGGCATCAAGACCGTTGTCGTCAACCTCGTCAACGTCGCCAAGGCCCTGAGCCGTGACCCCAACTATGTCATCAAGTACTTTGCCTTTGAGCTCGGAGCCCAGACCAACACCGACCCCAAGGACGACCGTTGGATCATCAACGGTGCTCATGAGGCCGCCAAGCTCCAGGACCTTCTCGATGGATTTATCAAGAAGTTTGTCCTTTGCCGCGGCTGCAGCAACCCAGAGACTGTCGTCATCATCAAGGACCCTCGCATTATTCTCGACTGCAAAGCTTGTGGTCACCGCACCGATGTTGACATACGCTTGAAGCTCTCTGGATTCATCATCAAGCACGAGAGCAAGAAGGGCAAGGGCAACAAGGCCGACAAGAAGGCTGCTCGCCGTGCCAAGAAGGACGCCACTCAAAACGGCAATGGCTCTGGTGATGAGGGCTCCGACAATTCCGGCGAGAATGGCCAGAACGGCACCAATGGTCATGATGTTAGCGATGACGAATTTGATCGCGCGGCTCCCACCATTGATAGCGACAACGAGGTCAGAGATGATGAGTGGGCCGTCGACATGAGCGAGGAAGCCGTCAAGGCCCGTCAGGCCCGCCTTCCTGATGAGTTCAAGAGCAAGCTTAACATTGATGATGATGAAGCCGGCGGCGATAGCGTCTATGATGAGCTCGGTCAGTGGATCCAGTCTCAGGCCAAGGAGAAGGGTGGCATCGATAACGTCGACTCCATCCAGGTCTACGTCAAGGCCAAGGAGCTCGGCATCGAGGGCAAGCACAAGACTATCCAGGTCCTTGTCCAGACTCTGTTTGACAAGAACATTGTTGCCCAGATTCCCAAGCGCGCTGCCATGATCAAGCAGATTGGCACTTCTGACAAGCATGAAAAGGCTCTCCTTGGTGGCACTGAGCGTCTCATGGGCTTCCTCGCTCAAGAGAACCCCGACGTCTACCCGCAGATTGTAAAGATTCTGCAGCTGTACTACCACAACGACCTCATCACAGAGGAGGTTGTTCTTCCTTGGGGTAAGAAAGCTAGTAAGAAGTACGCCGATCTTGCTGTCAGCAAGAAGGTGCGCAAATCTGCTGAGCCTTTCCTCAAGTGGCTTGAGGAGGCCGAGGAAGAGGAATCATCTGAGGAGGAGGAGGAGTAGATATACAGGAATCTGCCTGTTGTTTATTCCCCATCTCTACTATATCAAAGCTGCGAAGAGCTTTGCTTATTACGCTACTACGCTTTTGCTTTGATGGAAAACGCAGAAAATCAATGTCTTGGTCATGTGCGAACTTTTGAGCTGCTTCCGATGGTATAAATTGAACTCCACTCGCTACAACTACTGTATTGCCCGTGAAATGTCATGTGCTCCCCCAAAACACAAGAGAACCTGATGTCTTTTGGGTATCAACCAGGATTCATTTGCCCCTTGCTCTCTTTCATACCTTGTTGCATGCTGCGCAGGCCTGTGCCAAATTACCCCAAAACCAAAGTTTAATAACGCATAGAAGATGGACAACAACAGACCCATTCATACCCGCACTTGTTCCTTGCGTGTCATGCCTAGGGTTTTGCCTCCGCATCTGCCATGTCAGCAACCCCATTGGCCGTCTCTTCCGTGTCCTCTTCCCGCCTGCCACCGCCACCGTCTTCCGAGCCACTCTCTTCCTCGTCGGCCTCGGGCCTGGTCTCTTCCATGGCCTCACCATCGTCATCGTCATCGTCATCGGCAGGGACGCTGGCGCCGCCCTTGTACAGGAAAGTGCTCAGCTTCGCGGCGGCGTTGTCAACGTCCTCTTCGTTGTCGCCGGCGATGCCGATCATGGCGTCGTATAGCTCGCCGGCCTTGTCGATCGAGGAGCTCGGCGTGTCGACGAGGATGTAGCGCGCCTCAAAATCCATGTCCTTGGCAAATTGCGCAGCCTGTGGGCACAAGTTAGTAACATATTATGTGCATGTGTGTGTGTGTGTGTGTGTGTGTGTGTTGAATAACGTACCTCGGTGTCGAGCTGGATAATGGGAATCTTGCCGGCTTCCGTCACGGCGTCGATTGCCTTGGTGCACGTGCCGTAGTGGCTGCCGTCGCGCTCGCCGTGCTCGACCAGGCGGTCGCTATCGCGCAGCTGGTTAAATTCTGGCGCGCTGACAAAGTGAAACGTCTTGCCGTTGGACTCGCCCTCGGCCGCGGCGCGCGTCGTGTGCCGCACGACGGACCCGAACACACCCCTGTGCTTCTCTAACAGCCGGGCCGCGACGGCGCGGAGCGTCTCGTGCGAGGAGCTGGCGAGGATGACGGCCGCGCGGTTCGACGGCATGTCCTCCTCCGACGCGGCGGCATCATTGTCGCCGTTTTCTGCCTCGTCGTTGTCGTCGTCGTCGGTCGGCTCCGCAAAGACGACGGCAATCTGCTGGGGGTCGTCAATCTTGTCAAAGGCGGCAAGGCGGGTGCGGGCGGCGATGCGCAGCGCGCGCCAGCTCTTGCTCGATTTGCCGTGTACGGCGGTGGCCCGGGACGCGTCGCTGGCGGGCATGCCAATCTCAAAGTCGTCGTCGGCAATGGGCCGCTGGAAGCTCGCGAGCTCGGGGAGCTGGTAGCGCGCCGGCGGGCGGAGCTCGTCCATGGTCGCCGACGACGCGCTCCGGTCAAGAAACGCCATCGAGACGGCGCCGATGGGCGTCGGGCGCAGGCGCTTGCTGGTGGCCATGCGCTCGGCCGACGACCTGGCCGCGACAAAGTCGGCCGCCGTCACGGGCTCCCGCTCTATGGGAGGACAGCTGGCCATCTTCCAGAACACCCAATTCTTGTCGCGCGCGAGCACCGTCTCCACCATGCGGAAAAAGTAAGGGCCGTCAAAGCCTTGCCTAAGATATTCGGATATCCGTCGCTTAGTATCTGTTGCCCATTTTGTCTGGAGAGCGCGTTAGTTTGTGATGCGGTAAAGGGCAGCGGGTGCTTCTTACATCTTCCTCGCTCAGTTGTTCGCTGTATACGACAGCCTTGTTTGCGGTAGGGAGACCGGTAAGCTTTTGCTTTGCTTCGGCAGATAGAGACAGCAGAAACTCTGTTATAATGAGAGCTTGGACGAGGACATGTCGTCGGAACGACAAGTCACTTATCTGTGTGTGTCCAGTTAGTAAATATTTCAAAGCGGCAGAGAAAGAAACAGCCTACCTCGAGCTCGAATAGATCCTGACTTGTCAAGTACTTTGGGTTGAAAGCTTCCGCTATTGTTGTTGCGCCTTCGTCATTGCGCTTGCGCTTCAGCGATCTTTGGTCGTCGGCATGCAGCGACTCGAAAGCCTTCATGGTCTCTTCTAGGCTGTGTTTAAAATGAGAAAATTTGGTGGAATCGAAAAGTGTTGTCGGTTGACTGAAGCTTTCTTGTAGCGACCAGAGCAAAGGGTACAGTTCCTCAGAGCTGAGGCGGCTGTTTCCTTCTTTGGGCCTGCCGTCTTTCGCGTCGGCCTTTTTCTCGCCGTTGGTCTCGGCATCGATATTCATCTTCGTAGCATCGTCGTTTGCAGTCGTTTCGTACGTTGTCACATTTTCGACGTGGTACTCGCCGCGTAGGTTGACCGAACTTCTGTCGCCCAGAGGAAAGCACTGAAACATGAAGATGAAGACGCGACCGCAGAAAGCGGTATCTTCTGCCCTTGAAAGTCGACGTAGAAGCTCATTACAGCTGCGAAGTATGACTAGTTTCTTTTGCGAAAAGTTCTTGGCAGTCATGCGCTCTCGTCGAGATTCAAGAAAATCAAAGATGTGGCGACATCCCGCAATTGTTTGGCTGTCGAGCAGCTCTTCCACTAGCCAAAATACAAGCGCTGGATCGCATTGACCGCCGTCGGAGAGTATAGAGAGAATGTCGAGAAAATTCCACATGCGCACAAATTTAGGAGAATCGATTGGAATTGACGCCTTGGGAGCCGGTTAGATGACTACTTTCGCGCTGGAGTTGTTGGTGACTTACTATCAATGCACCGAAAAGATCTCTCGATGCGCCTTCGACAATTGCGAATTGCCGGCTTTTGAGGTCTGCTACGGCGGCATCACTGTCTGCAGCCTCCTCTTCTTGTTGCGGCAGCGCCGCGTCAACCCGCGAGGTCAGGTCTGCAAAGTCGGGCTTGGCAAGCGCGGGCTCAACGCTCGATGACTGCTTGACTGCAGAAGCCTCGTCCAGTAGACTGGAAAGCAGCTTCCCGAACGCATCAACGGAGGCCATGCAAGGCTTGCCCATATCTAGGGCAGGCATCGTAGGCGGTTAGGCCAGAGCTTCTCGGAGAGCGATTGTAGGTTTTGATGCGCCTCTGGGCCGTCCACCCCCAGCAGAAGATGGGCGCAAAGCTTGCAGGATCCGCCTTTTACTTGCGCATCAATCTGGCGTTCAACAGATATCTTTGGCGTCGGTTGTCTTTCGATTCGCTACCGTCTTGTTGAGATACAAGTCTGCCAGGTTTCGGCTGGGGTGGTGACTGCGATTTATGTATCAGATAATACGAGTCTCGCGGAGCACAAAGGTACACGAGGATGTAGGTGTAAGTGGCGGTAAATTAAAGTACCACAAGGCGTGTGGGTACATGCTACAAACACCTACGCGTGAGCTAGCTGTCGCGAGGGCGAAATTTTGGAATCGCTGCGGCGGGCCGGGTTCGAATCTCCATAGTAACCGACGTCAATCGCTTCTTACCTCGTTGACCACCACGCGCAATTCTACAGAGAATTGCAAGTACACCGAACCGATCGCAAGCTGCGCATCTCTCATGACGACGGAAATTTAAATCATGCCCAACGCGAAGCGGCTCAAAAACAGCGCCGCTGCGAAGGCCAAGGCACCCGCCCATCACGAAGAGCCTACTGGTGAGCGCCCGACACCTGCAGAGGTCGAGGAGGAGGAGCACCAATTCGTGCAGGTGGCGCGGGCGCACTGGTTAAAGACTACAAAGAAGAAGACCAAGGTCAAGGTCAAGAATGATGTACTCAAGCAGAGCATCTGGGAGGTTCTCGAGCGAGACGGCTTCCAGCACAAGTCCTTACTTCTCTTGGAAAGCTTGCAGATCTTGGAAAGGTAAGCAGATTGACAACTGTGTCGCAAAGCAATTGAATTCTAACGGTTAGAAAGCTATTTATGGCCGGGTTACACAGAAGAAGCGTCCAATATCCACGTCTTGTTGATGGCGCTGATCATCAACGTCAAGCGCAGAGAGCACCTCGAGACTTGGAGTAAGTTTTGCCAAAGAGATACCTTTTTAGCACTCTCTAACCGTGATAAAGCCCTATTTGAACAGAAACCCGAAGAGTTCTCTTCCTTCTTCCGCCGCGTATTGTCTCTGACGCTCGATCGAACCCTTGCGACGACCCTCCGAACAAATTTGCTCTGTTTCTTGATCCATGCCTTCCAGACTCTGGACTCTAGCATTGTGAGAAGGGAATGCGCGCCGCTAGTTTCTATTGGTATCTGGCACAACATTTCGACAGACCAGGAACGGGACCGGCTTCTGGACCAGACTACACAGCTGAGGAAATCTTGGAGAGCTGCCCAGAAGCGCTTCGACGCTGGAGACGATGCGACCAAAGCTCGTCTGCGCTTTGAGCGCTCCTGGCTGTACACACTTCTCCTTGATTTCCTTAGCTTGCTTTATGAAGAAAACCGCAAATCAGGCAAGCTTCGTCGTCTTTTCCTCCCCAAAAGGCACGCTAACATGCCTCACAGAGCAAGATCTATACTGCGAACGATTCATCGAGTTTGTGACAGATTTACAGAGCCAACTACCGACGAGGCGATACTTCAATGCCCTGCAAAATGATCTGAACCTTCTTCCAGCAATAAGGCTATCCCCCATGTATAACGACGAAGCAAATGGTCTCTTCCGCGATCTTCAAGCTCTGCTTGCTCACTTTACATATTTCTCAATTGATGACCAGACCGGTGCTCAGCTTACTCGCGAAGAAGCTTACGAAAGGCATTGCACGGCACTTGGAAAGCTTCAGCGCACTGCTCTCAAGTATTTTAAGGAGAAGCTCACTGTTCTTGCCCTGTCCAACTATGGCTCCATCGATAGACGGGAGGAGCTAAACACTCTTCTTGAAACGCTGACGGATGACGAGGTTGCGTCCCTCGCTGGGTATCTGGGTATCAGAACGAAGTACCCAGAGGACCTCAAGCTACCCGCAGGCCGCCAACTACAAATAGAGTGCATGCTCAGCACCTTTGAGCGGAAAAAGACGTTTCAAGAGCTTGCTCAGACCATGTCGATCGTCCCTACGGAGAAGACCTTGTTCGATGCAAGCTTCCAAAGAGCAGAGTCATATGACGGATCGCACCCGCTGGCACTACCCAAACTAAATTTGCAATACCTGTCTGCTGGAGACTTCCTCTGGAGAGCCTTTATTCTTTACCGTTGCGAGTCGTTCTATGGTATCCGGAGAGATATCGAGACGGCACTCCGCCGGCTTCAGCCAGAGAGCAAGAAGCCTGGGGAGACACACTTTGCTGGCGTCTCTAAGATGGCCATGCCAATCTCTAAGCCAGCTATCCTCGATGTTGTTCCTGCGCTGATTGGCGATTCAAAGCCTTCCATGGTCAAGGCCGAAGTCTCCTTTGACGTGCGAAAGCTTGGTGATCATGTCCGCAAGGAGTGGGATTCTCTCCGCCCGGATGATGTGGTGTTTCTGCTGTCAGTTGAACAGCCCGCAGACGATGCTATCACAAACGGAGCCTCTCCGAGCGAACTGGAAAGAATAGGCGTATCGTCAGTACGTGCTGCCGAGGTCATCCGCGTCACAGATGACAAGGGTCGTCACGGAAAGGAGCCCAGGAACCGTGATGGCAAGCGTCGTATTGAGCTGAAGCTTGACTCGCAAACATATGCAAAGGATGCCGCTCTGGCAGCTGCAGGCAAAAGAGAGGTATATGGCAGTGTGAACCTGTTGCTGAGAAGAGGCCGTCGCGAAAACAACTTCAAGCCAGTTCTTGAATCTATCCGAAACCTCGTTCTCTCTGATGCGCCTCTCCCTAGCTGGCTTCATGAAGTGTTCTTGGGCTACGGTGATCCAGCCGGCGCAAGCTACAAGAATCTACCGAACCGAATCAAGACCGTCGACTACAACGATACGTTTTTGGAGTGGCAACATCTCATTGAGAGTCTGCCAGGCAAGACCTTGGAGCCAGGCGATGAGGTGAGCGGTAGTTTCGGTCCACCTTACGTATTGGAGACCCTAGACAAACCTGAAGTTCAAGTGCCAGTCAAGGCCTCGAAGAAGAGGCGCCGGGACGCTGAGCCGGAGACGGCAGTGGAAATAGAGGCACTGAAAGTTACCACGTACAAGCCACCAAATCAAGGCCCGTACCCAGTCGATGCGCCTAAACTCAACTCTGTTCGCTTCACGCCGGCGCAGGTTGAGGCTATCATGTCCGGCTCACAACCTGGCCTGACAGTTGTGGTTGGGCCTCCAGGAACTGGTAAAACCGATGTGGCGACTCAAATCATTCACAATATCTACCACAACTTCCCCAAACAAAAGACGCTCCTGATTGCGCACAGCAACCAGGCGTTGAACCAGCTTTTCGCCAAGATTATCGCACTCGATATCGATGAAAGACACTTGCTTCGACTTGGTCACGGCGAAGAGGAGCTTGCTGCCGAGGGAAGTTTTAGCAAACATGGTCGTGTTGACTCTTTCCTTGACAACCGCGCCCGCTTCTTGTTTGAGGTCAGGAAGCTAGCCAGCAGCCTGGGCGCTCCTGGTGCTCACGACAACTCTGCTGAGACGGCCGGATATTTTAACACGGTCTACATCCAGCCGGCCTGGAAAACGTTTGAGCAGGTTCTCGCCGCGGATGAATCGTCGGTGGCGCAGATCATCGAAGCTTTCCCTTTCCACAGCTACTTTGCAGATGCGCCCCAGCCCCTCTTCTCACCAGAAGCGGAGCGTGCTCTGGTCATCGACATTGCCGAAGGCTGCTATAGGCACATTGAGAAAATCTTTTTGGAACTGGCTGACATTCTGCCCTTTGAAATCTTGCGACGAGAGCGGGACAAGGCCAATTATCTACTGACGAGCGAAGCGCGAATCGTCGCCATGACTACTACACATGCCGCGATCAGGAGGGGAGAGATTGCTGCTCTTGGCTTCCGCTATGACAACGTCGTGATGGAAGAGGCTGCTCAAATCACAGAGATTGAGACTTTTATCCCGCTGGCGATGCAGAGGCCGGTCGATGGTGACGTACCTCTGCAAAGAGTTGTGCTGTGTGGTGACCACTTCCAGAATTCGCCTGTGATTCAGAGCCTTGCGTTCCGACACTATGCCAACCTGGAGCAGTCGCTGTTCTCGCGTTTCGTTAGACTCGGCGTACCGACAATTTCGCTGGATCAGCAGGGTCGTGCCCGCCCATCTATTGCTCGTCTGTACCAGTGGCGCTACCTCAAGCTGGATAACCTGCCTGGCCTGAGCACCAAGGCGGAATTTCAGCAAGCCAACGCTGGCTTCAAGTTTGATTTTCAGTTTATCAATGTGCCCAAATACAAGGGCAAGGGCGAGATGGAGCCGACGCCGCACTTTATTCAGAACTTGGGCGAGGCAGAGTATGCTGTTGCCATTTACCAGTACATGCGGCTTCTTGGATACCCAGCAGACAAGATCAGCATTCTCACGACATATGCTGGACAGAGAGCACTTGTTAGGGATGTGCTGTCACATCGTTGCGCGAGAAACCCAATCTTTGGTATGCCCAAGGCTGTTGCTACGGTGGACAAGTACCAGGGAGAGCAGAACGACTGTATGTATTCTTGGCGTGCACTTTTTCACTTTTTACAAGGTTGAACTAACCTTTGCCAGACATTATTCTTTCTCTCACTCGTACATCGCGAGTCGGATATCTACGTGACGTGCGTCGCATGACTGTTGCCATGTCGCGTGCCCGTCTCGGCCTGTACATTCTCGGACGCCGTGAAGTATTCGAGGCATGCCACGAGCTACGTCCTGCCTTTGACATTCTCTTGGCTCGTCCCGACAAGCTGATGCTCGTGACGGGAGAGCTGTGGCCCACGCAGCGTCCCGTTATTGCCGCAGAGGACGACGGCTCCACTCCGGTTGAGAATGAGGTTATCATGGAGGGTGTTGAGCACCTGGGCCAATACGTGTTTGAGATGACGAGCACCAGGACGAAGCAACTGGAGTCGGAGAATAAAATGGTGGATGTGGTAGAGACAATTGCGGAGGAGAGGCTCGGTGAAGGTGATGAGGGAGAGGATGAGGAGCAGCAGACGACATACTATGACGGTGTAGTCGAGCCGGGCATCCAAGAGGTTCGCGAGGGTGAAGCGAGCTAATAATCACAGGCAGGGGTGATTTGCGACGAAAACGAAATAGGTTGTTTCTGTCTTTTCATTTAACCGGGCTCGATTTGGCGTCTGGTTTTTTTATTATTTATCTTTTGCATGTATGGAATACTAGACCAAAAGAAATTGATGATGCAGCTTGTTGTTACTTCCTAATTACATGATGAGACGAGGCTGATGACCCAGGGGAAACCTGGCACAGCTTTATCTCGGCCAGCTGTGTTACACTTATTTAAGACGCTCTTGGCTGAACCATGATGTGAGGTCCTGGGAACACTGATAACCGAGCAGGACTTTGCATTGGATTGGGGCTTCGAGCTCGACATGGCAAAGGTTGATGCAGGCGAAGTGGAAATCTGAGACGATCAGCTGGGCTGGGTTTAATTCTGCTTCGGGTTTCTACTGAATGTTCACAAGGCGCCATAAGATGAAGCAAAACAATGCACAAGGTCTTACAGCCGGTTGTGCGAGAGCCCTACGGTGTAAGTGTAACGCGCAGTAAGAAGCGCCTTGGAGACCTCGCGTGGTGGGTTCTCTCCGAGTTTCCCATACCGAATAATGAGATTTCAGCCTCTGGGTAAGTGATTGTCACTGATTGACGGTTGGATTCATAGATGTTTGACGCCCGGTCAAAGTTTATACCCGTCTACTAACAGATCGGGCGGTTGCACGGCGGCGGCCCGGACTACTAGTAGTAATACTGTAATAGTAACTGGCGAAATTAGTCCACGCCACTCGGCTGGACCTTGCTTGCTTTTGGAAAGCCGGGGAGAGCGGCTGACGGTTTGCCTTGAAAAGCAACGTGTGGCAAACGACAAAAACTTTCTTCTTCACTTGTGATAAAAAAATAATCTAACTTGGGGGGCCGGCGCGCCAAGACTTTGTTCGCATTTTCTTAAGACACAACAAGTGTCACGGGCTCGCAGGCCCGGGGCGGCCGTGCGCCATGTTCATGTACAGGCTTGATGACAATTGCTTTCCATCTACGGGTGAACCGTGGCGTGTATGGGTATGTGCTACTATGTGCACAAGTGCGCCTGTGTGTTTGTGAGAATATGTTGTATCCGGTTCTGCAGCGAGAAAAAAAAAGGGG
>JAEIJG010000627.1:0-22575 GCA_037289395.1 Beauveria scarabaeidicola
GTTTTTACTTAGAATTCTAGGGTTTTCCCCTGTATCTTAGGCAGCTATATACTATAGAGGGACTAGAAGGCTCTACGAGCTACTTAGTGTAAATAAATCAATGTATGTAGTACTATTTATTGAGCGCCGGGGAAATTCCCAAAGGGCGCCCGACGGATCCTAAAATGGTCCAACTCAGAATTCCAAGAATATTATTCTGGTTTTATTTAGTCCCGTTCGATGAAGATGACTGAATGTCAGCTTGTGAGAGCCTTGGAAATTTCTGTTCAACGTTTTACAGTCAAGACAGGTTGTGTCAGTGTCAGCTATTGCATGGATCGTCGTTGCGCACCAGGTAATGGTGATGATTGTGCGCATTTATACACTGGTCAACTGTTGCCTTTGCTAGGTACCAAACAAATTTTTGCATTACTGGTACAGACTGTAAATACAGTGTAAACAACTCGTTTGTACAAACCCAACTAACGTTGACTAGTAAATACTCCACTGCGCCAGAAGCGCCCCTCCTTCCTCCCCAAGAAAAGCCCCTCATCAATGAGATAACCAATAGGACAAGGCGTCATCTCATGGTAGCAAAGCCCGTTCTTTTTGTTTTTTTATTACTTTTTATTAGTTTCTTCTCGATACTCCGTAATCTTGGTCTTTTTTCCCTGTTTGAATCCCCTCTCTTCTTTCCATTTCCACCATCCACCCACGTCAGGTACCCAACATCCGTAAACAGCAGTCAACATAGCCCAAAACGCCGGTTTCTTCCCGTCCCAGCCGAGACGACGACAGAGAAAATTTTATTCCCATTGCTGCCCAGGGCGCGCTCCTAGGGGCCCAACTCAATCCGTGCGACCCCGGCTCAAACTGATATACCGCATCCCACCTTTCTGGCCACAGCGTCCCACGATACGGGTCGATCGCACCCTCCCTTCGAGCTCTCTTCACCCATTATAAGAAACAAATACAGTCGCCATCGCAAACTTCATCACCGCATGCCGCCGCGCTAGCTAACGGAGGACTCTGTGCCCTCCTCGCTCTCTCTCATCCTCTGCTCAACCGAGTCTGCGGTTCTGAGCGAACCCCGCATTCGCGCTCGCCGCTCTCCCGCAGCCCAACGGCATACAAAGACACAAGAGTAATACGTTACAAAAGAACTTGAAACCTCATGTCAGACCCTCAAGAAACGGCGCGGCCGTCGACCGAAGACCAGATCTCCGAACTGCCTTCTCAAGATCAGATATTCGCCAACGACAGCAGCGCAGACGCCGCCTTCCCCAAGCGAGTCCCCTCTCTACGGTCCGTCTCAGACCCTCCGGGCCGCAACCCCAACTCGACGGCGCGCGGTCTTCTCGACGATGCTAGAAACCCTGCGCGCATCGGCGCTCCTGCTGGCGGGCCCCTCGCTGGACGAATGGGCACGCTCAACGCCGACGTGCTGGCCAAGGCCCGGCGTCTGGCGCAGGACCGCATGAAGCTGGGCGGCTCCAACGCCAGCTCACCCGCCTCGCCGGGCCCCATGTCTCCCATGGGCACGGGCCCCGACGACCTCGTCCCGCGCATGCCCTCGGGTATGGTCCGCCCCGGACCAGTCAAGCATATCAACTCGGCCCCGGCTGTAACGCGGCCGTCCCTCATGGACCGCCGGGGCGCTGGACTCAAGCTCTCCGACATGAGCGCCGGCGCCGGCTCGTCTGCCAGTCCCGCGCCCAGCATGCGACGCGCCGGAGCCCCAAAGCTGTCGGACATGGGCGGCTGTGCTCCCAGTAGTACGAGCACCAGCACATCCACCCCTGGCTCGAAGCTTGATGACTTTAAGAAGTATATCGATGCAGAAAAAGGATGGATCACCTTTGACGGCGCGGCGACGATTACCAAGTCTGGCGTCAACTTTGCCAATGGACAGACATTCAAAATCTCGCTGGACGAGGTCGAAAGCGTAGGTGAGCTCGGAAAGGGCAACTACGGCACCGTTTACAAGGTCCGGCACACCAAGCGCAAGGCCCCTCGCTTCGGACAAGGCCTGTCGGGCTTCAAAGCCCACCAGGCCCGCGACGACGAAGCTGCCAACGATGAATCCGGCGACGGCACTCCGGGCAAGCTTATGGCCATGAAGGAGATTCGGCTGGAGCTGGACGACGCCAAGTTTACGACGATCCTCAAAGAGCTTGTGATTCTTCACGAGTGTGTGTCTCCATACATTATCGATTTTTACGGCGCCTTTTACCAAGAAGGCGCCGTCTACATGTGCATCGAGTACATGGACGGCGGCTCCATCGACAAGCTGTATTGCGGCGGCATTCCCGAGGGCGTTCTGCGCAAAATTACAAATGCGTCGGTTCATGGGCTCAAGTCCCTCAAGGACGACCACAACATTATCCACCGCGACGTCAAGCCCACCAATATCCTCGTCAACACGCGCGGGCAGGTCAAGATTTGCGACTTTGGCGTCAGCGGCAACCTCGTGGCGAGCATCGCCAAGACGAACATTGGCTGCCAGAGCTACATGGCGCCGGAGCGGATATCGGGCGGCGCGTTGGCGCAGTCAGGCAACCCGGATGGGTCGTACAGCGTGCAGAGCGACGTGTGGAGTCTGGGACTCACGATAATTGAATGTGCCATGGGGCGGTATCCTTATCCGCCCGAGGTTTCGTCGACAATTTTTGGACAGTTGAACGTGAGTCATGACCCCGGGACAATTTCCGCCACTCTAGACAAGGACTTTGCTGACAAATTCCCAGGCCATTGTCGAGGGCGAACCGCCCACGCTCCCCGGAGAGGGCTACTCGGACACGGCGCACGACTTTGTCAAGGGCTGCACCAACAAGGTGCCGCTAAAGCGGCCGACGTACGCGGCCATGCTCAAGCACCCGTGGCTCTGCTCGCTGTCCAAACCCGTCACGATAGCAGAGGAGGCCGAGGAGGGTGAGGAGGCGGAGCGGGTGGCGGCGCAGGTCGGGCAGATGACGCTCAGCTCGGACACGGACGACGACGAGGTCGCTGAATGGGTTCGGGGCGAGCTGCTGCGCAGAGCAACGGGGCAAAACGCCAGCGACAAGGACAAGACGCCGACGTCGCCGGCCCAAGGACGGCCAGCGCTGCACGCGGCGCCGCTGAACAGCGTAAGTCCGCTGGGAAGTCCTGCAGCGAGCGAGTAAAAGCCATGGTGTAACCTGGGATGGTCTATGCACGGGAAAGAAGGATTTAACTTGTTGCTTTCTGCCACATTGTTGTTGTTGGTCATTCTAGCCACGGTCTTCGTTTTTTTTTCCTGTGCCTCGTGTTGATGCCATTATTACCCTGATGAATTCTCGTTGGCTTCGTGGGAGAAGAAGAAGAAGAAGAAGAAGAGAGTTGAAAGGATGTCGATGATAAACGCAGATATCCTTTATATACAATTATACAAATTTCGAATCAATCACCTAAATTTCAAATCTCAAACGATGCAGTAAACCGATCTCAATTTGAAATGATGCAATAGTATATTATAAAACCTCGGGTGACATAGCAATTACCTCCTCTAGACCTTGTGCCTTTCCATGAGCCTCATCATACACACTTTCTCTCTCCTCTTGGTAGCACTAAAGACTGTTCTCCCAGATTCAACAGAAAAAAATGCCATGAAAATATATCAACATGTTCCTGGTCCAAACGCCCCGGAAGAAAGTAGGTATTTAATTCGACCGTCTCTCTCATATGTGCATGAATAAATGGAAGTAAGATTAAAGCGAGCAAGACCCGTACATCTGCATTGGCATGCGTTTATCGATGATGATGGGGCTTGGCTCGTGGGTAAGGGTGGACATTATCGTTCCATGTCTTTTTTCATCTTTTTTTTTTTGTGATTGGCGTGGTGACGTTGGTATCGTGGTGTTGACGTTTCTGTCAAGCAGCGACCCTTTTCAAAGAAGAAGAGGCAGCGAAGACAGTCCAGTCGATACAAGCTTCTGAATGGGCGAGGTGTTTAGCTGTACTCCTCCTTAACACGGCGGCCCTCGTAGCTGCGGTTGCTCTTGCGGCGCCAGAAGCGAAAACCACCAGTGGTACCGCTGGGCTGGGTGCTCTCCTTCTTCATGCCGGCGCAGAAGATGGCGACACAAATCAGTAGGGCAGCAAAAGAGGCCCAGAGGAAACCAAAGGCGTAGCGGCCAAGACGAGAGGAACGGTTATCAGCAGAGAACTTATCTTGAGCAATGGCATAGAGGGCACTGGAGTCACATGTTAGTATTGGTTCTTGTTTCAGATGACGAGGCTTTAGTGCGAGGGCGTAGTCGTACAAGGACCGCACGAGGAATTGAGGGGGAAAATGACATACGTGAGAAGCGATGAGGCGATAGCGTGGCAGAGCAGAGCAAAGAGGCTGACGAAGGTGGCAATAGCAGAACCGAGGCGGCCGCAGCAGGCGAGAATGCTGCTGAAAAAGGTGAGGGTGCAAAAGAAGAGGGCGAGGAGGAGAAAGACCCAGCCGAAGCGGGAGAGGAGGTAGAGCCTGTCGCTGGAGCCCGAGTGGGAGCCGGCGATGCCCGGGGGGACGTTGGAGGCGTCCTTATTCCAGGCGTGGCCAAAGGGCAGGGCGGCCTTGGCACCGCCGCAGTCGGTATTGCCTTCGCCGCAGACGTAGAGGTAGTTCCACTGAGAGACGCTGCGGGCTCCGTCAATGCCCGACGTGTCAGCGCGGAGGAAGTAGGTCTTGTTGAATGGGGTGTCGTCTGAGACGCCGCCGAGGACGATGAAGAAGAGGAAGAGTAGCGAGACGGCCATGAGGACGAGGGCGACGAGGCCGAGGGGGACGTCTGTCATGTGTTAGCGGACTTGGTCGTGATTGCGACATGGAGGGATATGCGGTGCAATGGAATCGGAGCGGCGGCGGGTTGAAGCGTAGATAATCGGGAAAGCTGGATGAGCCGCATTTTTTTCGCGAATGGCGTTGATTCTTTGTCGTCGTGGCCATGGGACGGACCATGGGCAGCCATGATTGTCGGCATACCCCCCAGCTAACCCTCAAGCTCTGGCGAAATAGGCGCAGGATAGTGCTTTGCTTCGCGCGCGCTCTCATCGTGGCATTGGCGAAGGTGATGATGTTTTGTGAGTATCGAGTTCAACTTACTCTTTGCCATGTTGAATTGAGTGTAAAACGTCAACCAGTCAAGGTGTTGTGTTTCACGGATTCTAGCCGGGTGTGTGAATTGGGGAGGAGAGGGAAGGGGAGGAATGACCGGGGAGAAGGAGGGTGAAGGCTTTGTTTTTGTACGGGCAGCACTTTGCTGGGAGATTTGGCTCGCTCGTCCTGGGCCGCTGGGGCAAGCTGGAAGTTCCAGTGGCCACCTCGCTGCTGGGCAGCTTGTTTTAGCCAGTGGAGCCCTGGAGCTTCCGAGGGGGGGGGTGAGAATCTTGTTAGTGGGACCGGGGTGGAAGTCTAGAAACAGCAGACATTTAATAATGAGAGTGAGATTGTGCCAATCTTCATGAGGTTTTACTTTTTTTTGAGCGGTTTGGTCTTGTTGAATTGGCTGTATTGAGGCCGCCTTTTTTGCATCTCTCTGCCGTCCTACCTACCTATACCAGTACAAGCTGCAACCGCATTTCTGGTGCGCACGTCAAACACCAAGCCACACGATCGAGCTCACCAGTACTGTAGCAGTACACGGCCAGCCCCGCTAAACTTTAACGGGCACCGTCAAGTGGGGCTTGTGCTTCAATTTTCCTTGGTTTGGGCAGACTTGTCATTTTTTACAAAGGAAAGAGCACCCCGGGAAACTCCATACACAGGCGAAGCTACAGCGCTCAACCACTGCAATTTTTCACATTACAGCGCTACCTACCAGTAGGTACCTTATTCTTTCTATCAGCACCCCCCTGTAACCTTACTGCGACAAGGCCCCAACTGCCGCAGATGAGTGCAAAATTCCAGCGCGAACGGGCTTTCCTTGTCTCACTGTTGCCAGTCGCGCGACCAATGCACCCCGACAGACGGCAAAAGAATTGTCTGCCAGTCTGTATGCTGATTGTCTTTTGCCAGACTGATACCTGTGCCTCATTATTGGTGTTTTTTTTTTGTTCTTTTACCGCCAAGTCTGATGCGCCTCCCACATTGCCCTCGCTAAGCCGCAAGCATCTGCTTTTTGTTTTAAGCTTTTGGACGCGAATTGCTGTGGTGTGGAGCGCCTGATGACGACACCAGAGCCGCAGCAACCCAGTCCAGCGAACAATTTGCACTCCAGTTCCCGTGACCAAGACGAGAAAAATAAGCTGTGCTTGTCCAAGCTACTGGCAGCTGCTGTGGTAACCATTCATTCGCATTTCGCCATGCTTTCTGGCCCGACCGTCAAAGGTTCAATTCAGCCAGAGCATCGCCATTTTCGGAGCGACTTTGTCAAATACGCTGCACTTGATTAGAAAAAGAAATCAAACGGCCTATTCCACCATCAGTAGCTCATCATCAACCACAACGGCGCTGGTCACAATACCTCAGGAAAAGCCCAGCAATTTAACTAGCGCCAAAGCTTGCCTGAGCCATTGGCGCCCGCTGTCCCAGTGATGTCATAGAGTCTTGTTTCGCTGCTCACTGATCAACTGCAGAAACCGTCTTTTTATTACTTCGTACCGTCCCAGTACCGTTCAGCTTCTCGTTGTTGCCGTGCCAAGCTTGCCCAGCCAAATCGTTTGTCACCTTCACCTCTTGTCCTTGTTCGAGCTGCTGCGTCTGTGGTCGGTAACGGCGATGGCGACGGCGACGCTGTCTCGAACCCCAGTTCGGCCTCTACGAACAAAGAAGAAAATTACACTTGTAAAACCAAATCTACAATTAATCGCTACTCCAATTTTTTTGATGCTGCTCTCGGTACTCTCTCCATCTTACATCATCGCCGTCAACTTAACCTCCTTTCGAATCTCAACGATATTGACATGACTATTTAGTAACTTTCTGACATGTTGGAACTCACGCCATGGCACCCAAATTTCACTCATAACCATTGTCGACCTGCACGGTTCCTCGCCCATCCCATCCCGCGAGGGGTCCCCTCCTCAGCTGGCATCACAAGGCGGCTTACGTCGCCCATCCGCCATTCCTAGCCACACCACCACGTAATTACACCGCTCACAACGTGGCATCACCTTATTTTAGCATAGTTGTATGCCCTGGCTTCTTTCAACTACAAGTCGTGCAAGTGCCGGTAGTCAAGCCACAATCTGTAGCTGTCCATCGCAGCTGAGCCACCGCCCACACATGCAGCTCCCCATCGTGACCCCGAATGCGCCCCTCTAATGTTTCTTTCTCCCCCATAGTTATGCAAAAGTGACCCTGTTTTTTTAAACCCCAGTACGGATAATATGGATAATATAGAAAAGATAAAAAGAGCCAAGTTGTCGTCATGCATCGAGGCACAGCACCACCTGCTCTGACCCCCAGAAAACGTCACCACTGGTTCCGCTGCCACGGCATTCGTGGCCGAGTTTAGCCTCGCATGGTTTTCTTGGCGGCCTACATTCTCCGTGGCATATCTCTGCAAATTGGCAATTCAAAGAAATTGACATTTTTTGAAGAGCTTTTGATGAGTTTTGCTGCCAACGTATCTGTAAAATGGCAGTCTCTCTCAAACATTAAGCTGAAACCTTGCACAGAATCTACAACACCAACGCATGACGTCGTCCCGCACTATTACTAGGCTACATCCATGCCCTCCCTCTCCCAGGAGTTTGCAGCAGAAACATTAAAATGGATTAAACAAGCTCTATCTGTCCTGTTTGAACCGTTTTGCCAATGCACCCGAACCTTTCTTGCTTTCTTGGCTCGTCGCATCTCCGCCCCCCCCCCTTCTCTCCCCCCAAACATCGGACTCGGCGGACCCGAGCCAACACGCTTGATGTCATGGATTCGTCGACGATTCGCTTCTGTTTCTGCTTCCCCGCTGCCAGACAGAAGGAGACCCTGACGCCAGACCCATTGTCCCGGGCCCAGATCATCATTGACTGCGTCAGATGCTGGCGTAGAGAGGAGCGCCATCTACCGTCGTGCCCGGAACCAATGCGCCAAATGCGCCACATGCGTCTGGTCGCCAGATCTTGCAGTTAGTCGCTCGATTTTTTCTAGACTAAGGGGAGGAGGGATCTGAACCGTAAATTCACGCAGCCCGACAACCCGATTGATCTCAATCGGAAAACCGCACGTTGGTAGACAAATTTGGTTATACAGCTCTTGAGGCCAGTACACAGCAACCAGACCCGACTCATTACAGTTCGCGCGCATCGCAACACGCATGCGAAATCGGGGAATAGGATCGAATCTAAACTTGGAGATAATCGTGCTTTTAGTAGTAAGATGTCTTCTTTTTTGCCCACAACATGAACTATCACGGTAGCGATGCATCAAATTGAGCCGCGCATCATCCCGGCTCCATAGCCTGGCCCCCGGCGGCGGCGCAACCACCAAAAAAAATCCAGTGGCCACTCCCACGTCCACGATTTCCAATTACCGTCTTCCGCCCCAACACAAGCCATGAAGCCAGCGCAACGGCTGCTTTCACGCAGTAGCAGCAGCAGCAGCAGCAGTACGCTCCTATCCCGTACACATCTCACTCCTGCTACGCATCATGCCGCCGCCGCCGCCGCCACGATTCTGCACATCCCGCGGCGAACCCTCCACCTCGTGCAGCACCACCACCTCACACCCTCCTCGCCGACCGATCCGCCGTTTGTGCGCTACGACGACGCCGCCGCCCTGCAGGACGAGCACCGCGCGCGCTTCCTCGCTTGGAAAGCCGGCGCTGCTGCCTCACACGAACCACAGCAGCAGCAGGCGGATGCGCCGCCTCCGCCGCGGCCGCAGCTCCTGAGCTTCCAGACGCAACCGACCTATACCCTCGGCCGGCGGCAGGATGCGCTGACCCCCTCGCAGGCTGCGCGCCTTGCCCAGCCGCTGCGCGTGTCTCTGCCGCGTGACGGCAGCGGCAGAAGCATCCAGCTGTACACGCCGCAGGTGCGCCAGACGAGCCGCGGCGGGCTCACAACGTACCACGGGCCGGGGCAGCTGGTGCTCTGGCCGGTGCTGGACATGCACTCGCCGCTGCACGCGCGCTTCGGAGTGGCGTCGTACGCGCGGCTGCTAGAGGAGACGACGCGCGGCGTGCTCGCGGATCGGTTCGGCGTCGCCACGTACGCGATCCGGGAGGAGCCCGGCGTGTGGGCGGGGGCGGCCGCGGGGGTGTCTGCGGGCCGGGAGGAGCGCAAGATTGCGGCGCTGGGCGTGCACCACAGAAGGTACGTGACGGCGCTGGGCGTCGCGCTGAATGTCAATGTACCGACGGGCGGCGCCGACGAGGGGAGGAATCCGTGGGCGCGGTTCGTGCCGTGCGGGCTGCAGGGCAAGAAGGTGACTTCGGTGGCGGCGGAGACGGGGAGGGAGGACGAGGACGAGGGCTGGGATATGGAGGGGCTGGCGGAGGAGTGGGCGGCGAGGTTTGAGGAGGGCTTGATTCGGGGCGAGGGGTTATGAGGATGAGGTCGAGGATGGAGGGACTGCATCGTAGTGGTGAGCGTTGAGGATATGGGAGAGGTTTGTACATTACAGTCGTGAGATACCCAGATGATAGGCGTGTAAAGCATACTCACTCGCAGCATCTACGCATTGTGCCGTTTACAAACTTCCGCTTACAGTCAACGAAAACGATGTGCCTTCACTATCAATCACGCTGACCCAATACTAGATTTACACGTCACACTCCGTCAGGTGTGAATCCTCCGCCGCAGTTTCCTCGTTCGCTGGAACCAGGTGGGAAAGAGTTTGTGGGATCGGTGCAAAGTTGTTGGAGTTACCGGGTTGATAGCTACCGAGAATTACTCCAGTTTTGAGGCATTATTCACGACAGTCGACTTGAGTCGCGTGAGACAGGTGCGGCTACTCTCTTGGAAGTGCTGAGTCGCACCACGAAGGCAGGGAAGGTTGGCGTGGGCAATCCAATCCTGTCGACATGCCGAGAAACGACATGGCGCCTATTTAACGCATCCCTTTGCGAGAGAGACACCACGGCGCATATACAATTCAAGAATGCATCAAGGGTTCAAGCTCCCGCGTTGTTGAAAGACGTTTGCAAAGTAAGTCCAGCTACTAACCGCCAATGTTGGGATGTAGTGGGGGCGCAGGAGCTGTGAGCTGGCACGCGTTGCAATTGGCTCGAAACACAACAAACGCCATCCGATGCCGTTGAGTTCTCTCGTCCTTCTTACGGCCCAAATCGCGCTTCAGGGTGAATTTTCCTCTTTCCAACACCCTAAATCTCACGCAGATCGCTCCTGCGTCGAGCGTGCGTCCACTGCGGCTCGAGACGAGATAGCGGCCGCTCACGACTCCGCAGTTGCCCTGCGAGCTTCTCCGAGCAGCGACCCTCCCGAGTCTCGAGGCATCCAAGGCCAATCCAGCGCTGCTCAACAGGATGCACAGCCGATTTGATCGGATTCCCTCGCCTTACACTTCATCAACAGAGGCCAGCAGCGGACCGGTAAGCTTCCAGACGATCTCTAGCAAGTTTTGGACGCTCCTCTGGACGGAGCTGAGCTCGATCAAGTCGCGCGATGAGCCTTTCTGTTCTACGAAGCTAGAGTACAGCTTTATGGCTAGTACGCGTCCGAAATAGTCTTTCTGAAAACACTTTGCCGGGTCTACCTGGTCAGCCCCAAATTGACCCATCTCCTCAAGTCTCGCGTGACCAATCCGCGTCTTCATATTCTGGCGCGATCCGTTGTGCGGAAAATGCTGGCAGACGCTCGGAGTATGGGATAGGAACTGGGGACGGTATCATCGCAACCTTCAAAGCAGAGATCCCTCAGAGAATGCCATCAGAGACGCTGACGGCCAGCCGTGGGCGTGGGAATGGCAGCCGAAAGACATGCCGCATGACAGAACGCATCCCGTCTGGCGCGCCGCTCATCTCAGCGCTGGACTACGCCAGCAAGAGTTCCGATGCCTGCACCCCGCAGCAGACTAACCAGCGAGAGCTCCTGCAGCGACAAGGAGGCATATATACGTCCCGGCGTTGGTTTCAGCTCCTGCTCAGCGTACATGCAGAAGATGTGAGATGGAAACGGTATCGATTTAGCAACTACGAAGAGCAAACATCGCTGGGTCGATATTAGACGTCATACAGCGACGGTGGCAGGAATAGGACATAGGGAAGGAGGAACGGAATGAGCAGCGACCTCATCGCAATTGGCTGGAGATGGCGCCACGGGAGTCGCTCGCCGGAACCGGAAACGTATCTCGAGTACCAGAAATAACATGGAGCAGGAGCTGACGCTCTTGGAGCTTGATGACAAATACGAGAGCATCGGTCCAGACGTCCCCAGCACTCCTCCAGGTAGGCCATGGGGCAATCGCGACCCTGATAACGATGAGGAGGGGAAAGAAGAAGGCAGGCCTGCTAGAGCGCCTCCTAAATACAGAATAACAGCCGCCAGGTCCAAGTCAACAAGTTACCATATACCACTTCCGCGCGCACAACGTTCCGCCATACGGAATTTCAGACTCGAAGAAGCTCTAGAATTGCAGCGCTGCAGGCCGCAAGGCAAAAGGCTCTAGTTAGCTGAGGAGGAAAGCGCCACTCCGCGCGCAAGCAACAGCCAAGACGACTGAGCGACCGAAATCCAAAGCTCCAGCCAGAATCACAAAGCGAAAGAACAGGTGAAACTGCTGCGGTCTTTGGCTCGACCAGCACTTATAGCGGATTCATGCCCGATAACAGCTTGCCTGCATGGCCTGAGCTGCCACGAGCACTGAAGCTTCCATTTTCCCATAACTCAAAGTTAATTCAAATTCAGCACCATCCCCTTTTCTTTCCTCTGCCAATCAGCCTTGTCCTTTTGCTTGTGAGCGCGTATCAGAGCGCTCAGAGATAACCAAAACCCCAGGATCCACCAATTTGCCTTGGCCTAACGACGCCACATCTATCGACCGCGTGCGATGCTTATCCTCGGTAGCATCACATGTTTTCTGTGTTGATGAATGATCGAGTGGGCCGCGCGCACGAATCGTTCAATCATGTATCAGTTTTTTCTTGATGCATTATGTTTATTTTTTTGGCGTTTGTGGCGCTCGAAGCAAGTTCGAAATTGCATTGCTCGAGGTTGTTCCCTTATCAGCAGCACCCTCCCCACATGCGCCGACGAAGTACATACCGGCCCCCCCAGACTTATGCTATCTTATCCTCCGCAAGGCATTGACTAATTCTCGTTGGCTGATAACCAGCATTGAATTTGGTCGCAAATGTGTCGGGCGATGTCGGCGCATGGTTTCATGGCTTCTTGTGCGGTTGCACAAGACGTGCCCAACGGATGGTCGGCTTGTCGCCGGGAGGAACCTTATCTCTCGGCGGCAGCGTACATATATATAAGAAAAGGCCCCTGAAGGTGAAATTGGCGAGGAATAAAGTTAAATTTTTGCTAAAGATATCAGATTGCTGGTGAAGAACGTCGAAAATGACACAGACGGTGCCTCCTGCGCTGAGCCAGGGTTATGGCTATGGCATTATCCTCGGTGTTGGTTTTGCCTTTGCCTTCTTCATGGTACGAGTGTCTCGTCTTACTTGTACACCAAACCATTCTAACCGTACTAGATTACCCTCACGCATATCCTCAAGCGATACAACAATGAAGTCGTGACCTCGGAAATGTTCACCACGGCCGGCCGCACCATGAAGTCGGGCCTCGTCGCCTCCGCCGTCGTCTCCTCCTGGACGTGGGCGGCCACCCTGCTCCAAAGCTCCGGCGTTTGCTATCGCTACGGTGTGTCCGGCCCGTTCTGGTACGCCTCGGGCGCGACGGTGCAGATCCTGCTCTTCGCCACGCTGGCCATCACCCTGAAACGGCGCGCCCCCAACGCCCACACCTTTCTCGAGGCCGTCAAGGCCCGGTACGGCACGGCCACGCACTTTATCTTTATCCTTTACGGCGTCATGACCAACGTCCTCGTGTCGCTGATGCTCATTGCCGGCGGTGCGGCCACCATCAACGCTCTCACGGGCGTAAACGCCGTCGCGGCCATCTTCCTCATGCCCATCCCCGTCGTGGCCTACACTTTCATCGGTGGTCTCAAGGCGACCTTTATCACCGATTACATCCACGGCCTGGCGGTGCTCATCATCATCATCACCTTTTGCTTGACGGCGTACGCCACATCGGATATCTTGGGCAGCCCCTCGGTTGTGTACGACTTACTCGTCAAGGCCGCCGAGGCTCACCCTGTTGCCGGCAACGAAGGCGGAAGCTACCTCACCATGCGTTCGTCTGGAGGCGTCACCTTTTTCATCATCAACATTGTTGGCAACTTTGGCACCGTCTTCCTGGACAATGGCTACTTTAACAAGGCCATTGCTGCCCACCCAGCGCATGCGCTGCCTGGTTACATCATCGGAGGTCTCGCCTGGCTGCCAATTCCGCTTGTGACGGCCACGACCCTTGGTCTCTCGGCGCTGGCTCTGGAGTCGAGCCCCCGCTTCCCAACTTTCCCTGACCGCATGAGCGAAGCAGACGTGTCTGCTGGTCTGGCGCTTCCATACGCTGCCGTTGCCTTGCTCGGCAAAGGCGGCGCTGCTGCCACGCTGGTCATGATCTTCCTCGCAGTGACTTCTTCATTCAACTCTGAGCTGGTCGCGACGTCCTCCATCTTCACCTACGACATCTATCGCACCTATTTCCGTCCCAACGCCGGTGGAAAGAGCCTGATCTGGATTTCACACATGTGCATGGTCGTCTATGCCCTCATCATTTGCTGCATCTCGGTCGGGCTGTGGTTCAATGGCATCTCCATGGGCTACCTGTATCTGCTCATGGGTGTCCTCATCTCTGCCGCCGTTATTCCCGCTACACTCACGTTGCTCTGGGACGGTCAAAATAAATGGGCGGCCATGCTCTCGCCCCTTTTCGGCTCGGCATGTGCCATTACGGCCTGGCTGGTCACGTCAAAGAAGTCATGTGGCGCACTCTCGATCGAATGCACCGGTTCCAATACGCCAATGCTCGCGGGCAATGTCACGGCGCTGTTTGCACCCCTGGTTTTGATTTCACTTTCAACCATTGTCTTTGGCTTTGACAAGTACAACTGGAAATCCATGGGCCTGATTCGACAGGCCGATGACCATGAGCTCATTGTAGACTCTGGACTGGATGAGGAGGCACAAAGAGAGGCAGAACGCCGAGTCACGGTTAGTCAAGAGGAGGAAGATGAAAAGCTGTCTCGCGCATTCAAGATCTCTGTCACAGTTACCGCCATATTGTAAGTCTCCGACCTCACGCTCCCCTTTGGTTCGACACTAACGTTTTACTCAGGGCGGTTTCACTTCTTGTCCTCTGGCCAATGCCAATGTATGGCTCGCGATACATTTTCTCAAAGAAGTTCTTTACAGGCTGGGTGTCTGTTGGCATTGCCTGGATTTTCCTGTCGTTGCTTGCCGTCGGCGTGTACCCGGTCTGGGAAAGCAGAGAGACGCTGATCAAGGTGACTACCATGATCCTGAGAGGAGGTCGTCTGCCAAAGAAGCAAGTTATAGATGGCGAGGCAGTAAAGGCCGAGGAGACCAGTGGATCTGCGACACCTGTTCGGGCGGAGTCTATGGCGAAAAAACAATAGATAACGTATGAAGTTGTGCAAGTACACTTAACTAAAATAATGGACTGGATTTTACTTGCTTAAAAGAACGGGAAAATTGAGGAATTCCTCACGTTTTTAGATCATTTAAAATCAATGCAATGACTGTAAGAGTCAAAAAAAAAGGAATCGCATAACTGCGAGCCAGGCTGCCCAGTATGAGAATCGAACTCATGATCTTCTCATATCACCGTATAAATACTAGTGAGACGCTATACCACTTAGCCAACCGGGCTTTTCCTTGCAGGCGTGCGCCGTATTACAAACTATGAGCTAGGGCATCGGATCCTCGCCTGCAGAAGCCGAGGCCGAGCCATGACAGTGTTCGGCGCGACAGGAAAACTCGCTGATCCTACCACAGTGCACGATCTCAGCCGCCGCGCTCATCATGCAAGTATCAAATTCCCTGCCCATCGGTCGCCTCGCTGCTCGACCGCCTCTTCGGTCGATCTGCCAGTGCCCATTGGCCCACTTGCGGCAAACCTTGCACCATAATGATCAAGCTTATTATGGTCTCTATTTCAAACGATGGCGACTTTTGGGCTAGGCCTTAGCAGCTTGAGAAGCCCCGCCGTATGCCGAGCTTCTTGACGAAAACAGCTGAGAAATGCGACCACCCGGGCTCTGACCCTGCCTCTACATCCAACATAGCCACTGGTAGACGGCGACGATCCTGACGGTCAGATCTACACGAAAACAGAATACGGAGGCATAAGGAGAGAGTTCAAAATGCACCCTGCAGTTGTCGCCGCCATGCAGGGCCAGACAGACGACGGCGTCGCGTTCCGCGCCCGACCGAACCACGTCCACCGCACCTGGGCGCGCACCTTTTCCTCGATGCCCGAGCTCTACATCCAGCCGCAGACGCTTGAGGAGGTGGAAAAGGTGGTCAACCTCGCGCGGCTCTGCCGCCGGCGTATTGTCACCACGGGCTGTGGCCACTCGCCGTCGCACATTACCTGCACCTCGAGCTGGATGGTGAATCTCGACCACTTCAACCAGATCCGCTCCATCGACGCGCAGACCGGCCTCGTGGTCATGGAGAGCGGCATCCGCCTCTACGCTCTCTGCGCGGCGCTCGAGCGCCACGGCCTCGCCATGCCCAACCTCGGCAGCATCAACGAACAGTCGATTGCGGGCGCCATCTCGACCGGCACGCACGGCAGCAGCGCGGTTCACGGCCTCATGTCCGAGGACGTGGTCGCGCTCAAAATCACGCTCGCCAGCGGCAAGACCGAGTCTTGCTCGGCTACGGCCAACCCGGACCTGTTTCGCGCCGCGCTGCTGTCGCTCGGCTCGCTCGGCATCATCACCGAGGTCACGCTGCGCGCCGTGCCGGCCTTTACCCTCCGCTGGCAGCAGACGGTTGACACTGACCGCAAGATGCTCGCGTCGTGGGATGGCGCGCTGTGGAAGCAGACCGAGTTTGTGCGTGTGTGGTGGTTCCCGTATACCCGGCGCGCCGTTGTCTGGAAGGCCGAGAAGACCGACGAGCCGCACTGCGATCCGCCCGTGAGCTACTCTGACGGCTCACTGGGCTACTACGTATATCACAACCTGCTCTATGTCGCGCAGTTTGTGCCGCGCGCCCTGCCGTGGGTCGAGTGGTTCGTGTTTGGCATGCAATACGGCTTTGCCAACGGCTCGTCCACGAGCGCTGTGCAGCCCAGTCGCAAAGCGCTTCTCATGAACTGTCTGTACTCGCAATTCGTCAACGAGTGGGCGCTTCCTCTTGCCAAGGGCCCCGAAGCCCTACGACGACTGAGCTCCTGGCTCAACCACCTGACTCCCAACGATCCCGACTACGTCCCGCACAACATTCCGTTCTCGGCCGACGGCCTCTATGTGCATGCGCCAATGGAAGTCCGTATCAGCGACACGAGCCTCACCACTAATGTGCGCCCCTTTCTCGACCCGACTGTGGAAGACGGCCCGACCCTATATCTCAATGCCACGCTGTATCGCCCGTACTGGCGCGATCCGCCCTGTCGCGCGCGTTACTATGAGGCGTTTGAGTGGCTGATGAAGGACATGGGCGGACGGCCGCACTGGGCCAAGAACTTTAATACCAAACAGGCGGATATAGAGGCCTTTTATGGTGAGAGCCTCGACAAGTTTAGACGCGTTCGCGACGAAGCGGACCCAGAGGGCATGTTTGTTGGCGCCTGGCACAGGGAAAAGATTCTCGCTAGAGGAGACAAGCTCGCTCTCGAGGAGACGGAAACGTCGAGAGAAGAGATTTCCAGCGGCGGATTGATGACTTTTGGACAAATATAGACTGCTTTATGAGATTCCGTGGTTGGGGGGTTTAATGTGCATTTTAGCAGGCGCGTCAGACTATCTTTTACGACTAGACAGACTAAGCATGCAGTGCTATGCGCAGCAATGTTTACCACTTGCATGATCATGCACCGAGCTGTGCGTGATTCAACGTACGCTCGTGACTTTGATTGGCATGCAAGAGTTACTTGGGCACCGAGATATCCGTGGAAAGACGCCATACCAGTCGCCTTTTACTTGATCAAGTTCAATCATACCAACATCATCGCTCGGGACCGATTTCGCTTTGAAAATCAATGGATCGGAAACACGCGACAATCCAATTCTGAAGCACATTGTCTGCGCCTTGAGCGATTCATATTAGGCTGCCTAAACATGCTGTACAACAGCAGCACAGCTAAGTAACACTACATAGTCGACTCGCAAAATTTATTTTCCAATTGCGGGCATGCTGAGAAGAAGAAAAGAAAAGTTGCGAGTGTAACAGGAAAAATTTTCTACTGCTGATTGCTGGCGCGTGCAAGGTATGCGGCATCTGCGCTGTCGCAGATTGGCATTAATTTGCCCCCAACGCGCGGGGCGTCGCGGGGACGACAGCTGCAAACTTGCACCTTGCACTCACCTTGGCCGACTTTTTGCTATCGAATCAGCAAAAGAATTGCCGGCGATTGTTGGAATTATCATCGCAATTATTTCACCTTAAAACAGCTTCGCGTTCCGCAGCTCCCCATCCCACCGGCAGCAGTCGCGTCTGGCTACGCCCGTGTCTACGTCAGTGTTTAGGCGCGCCGCTGTATCGCTTGCCCATCAGCCACGATGCCTCAATACCGCATCGGTAGGTTTTCCACATAGATATGTACCTTTTAATTGCTAACAGTCCAGAACTCTCTTCCAACAACCGTGCCGGATGCAAAGACGGGGTGTGCAAAAAGGCTGCCGTCAAGATTACCAAGGGCGAGTTGAGATTCGGCACCTGGGTTGAGATTGATACCCATGGCAGCTGGTCATGGAAGCATTGGTAAGATGCCAGCTCTTCCTCGATTGACCCTCGACTAATTGAACAGGGGATGCGTGTCGGGCGAGCAGATGCAGCGCCTGCATGACCAATGCGACAAGGGCGATGGCAAGTGGGACTTTGATGAGATTGACGGCTACGATGAGTTGGCGTACGTCGCCCCTGAGTTGCAAAAGTCGCAAGCTAAAAGATTCTAGGGAAAACTCTGAGGTGCAGGAAAAAGTCCGTCGCTGCGTGAAGCAGGCGCACATTGATCCTGAGGACTTCAAAGGAGTATGTACTGCGCTGAATTTTATTCTACTCTGGCTGACCATTCTAGGATCCCGTGAAGAACAAACCAGGCGAAAAGGGCATCCGTCTCAGCGCCAAGGAGAAGGCTGCCCTCGAGAAGACCGACGAGGTACGATTTTTTAACGCGAGATTATGTGCCGCGCTAATTGTTTAGGATGAGCCAAAGACCAAGAAGCGAGGCCGAGACAGCAAGGCCAAGGGTAAAAAGGTCAAGGCCGAGGAGGAGGATGAAGGCGAGCCGCCTGCCAAAAAGACCAAGGCCCCCGCAAAGAAGGGCAAACAGATCAAGGCAGAGGACGATGACGATGACGATGCGCCCATTACCAAAGCCAACGTCGGTCGCGGCAGAAAGTCCAAGGCTGTGAAAGAAGAGGAAGAGAACGAAGTTTCTGCTAAAAAGACCAAGGCTGCTCCTAAGTCCGCCAAGTCTAAGCAGGCCGATAAGGAGGAAGAGGAGGAGGATGCTCCCTCTAAGAAAGCGAAGGCTACCCCGAAGGCAGCCTCGAATGCTAGGAAGCCTAAGCAAGTCGATGAGGAGGAAGACAATGCTCCTCCCGCCAAGAGAGCCAGGGCCGCTCCTAAGCCAAGAAAGTCTACTGAGGCCGCTGCGGACGAAGACAACGAAGACGAGGCTCCTTCTGCGAAAAAGACCAGAGCTGCTCCTAGGCCCAGAAGATCTACCCAGGCCGCTGAGGAGAATGATGACGAGGAGGAAGCTCCTCCCGCTAAAGGGCCCAGGGCTGCGCGCAAGCCCAGAAAGTCTACCCAGGCTACTGAGGAGGAGGATGACGATGAGGAGGCGCCTCCTGCCAAAAAGGCCAAGACTACTCCCAAAGCTGCATCCAAGGCGGTGCCCAAGGCCAGAAAGCCCAAGGCCGGTGAGGATGAGGACAAGCAAGAAGACGAGGAGGAGAAGCCCAAGCCCAGGCGCCGCGGCCGACCTTCCAAAGCATAATTACAGTGTATGATCAGGGGTTGTATAAGAGGAGTCGAGGCTTTGTTTGAGTGTTTACATGGTTGGAGAATGGTTCGCAGTAGTTTGTACTATGAGAGAAGAGCGTATGTTTGCTAAAGTAGTTGGGATATTACTAGATGGAGCTGTATTCTTAGTCAGTGTTGTCTCTACCTACAATTAATACAATCTTTGCTGTTGCTTATTGGGGCTGCCCACCTATCTTTGCTTAGTAGGTAGTCGAGGCAGGCGCCTCAACGTCATTGCCCCACCATAGTAAAGCTCCAGCTTGAAGCTCTCCCCAACTTGCCAGCTCCCCTCCATCATCAGCAAGACACACGCCGCAGTCATGTCCAACGTGAATCCCGATCCCGGCCAGAATGCGCCCGCGTTTATTCCGCTCGAGGCGAACCCGCCGCTGATGACGGACCTCTTGCACACACTCGGCGTATCGCCCGCCCTCGGCATGCATGACGTCTACTCCCTGACAGAGCCCGACCTGCTCGCCTTTATCCCCCGCCCCGCACTTGCGCTGCTGCTCGTCTTCCCCATCAGCGCTGCCTATGAGAGCCAGCGCCTGTCGGCTGACAGCCTTGTCGACGAGTACGCCGGCCGTGGCGCCGCCGAGCCCGTCGTGTGGTGGCGGCAGACGATTCGCAACGCCTGCGGCATGATGGGCCTGCTGCACGCCGTGTCCAACGGCCCGGCTCGAGAGTTTATCGGTATGCTGCGCAGCGTGTGCGGTTCCCAAGACGAATGAACATGCGTGGGGCTAACGAGGTAATGTCACAGAATCCGGCTCGACCCTCGACAAACTCCTCGAAAAATCGATTCCGCTCGATCCCGCGCACCGCGCCAAGCTCCTCGAGCAGACACCCGAGCTCGCCGCCGCGCACAGGCAGGCAGCTTCGCAAGGCGCCACCGCGGCGCCCGACGCCCAAGATGACGTCGACCTGCACTATGTCTGCTTCGTCAAGGGCAGCGACGGCGCGCTGTACGAGCTCGACGGCCGCCGCAAGGGCCCCATCCGCCTCGGCGCACTCAGTGCTGACGAGGATGTCCTCAGCGACAAGGGCCTGGCGCTCGGCCCGCTCAAGTTCCTCGAGAGGGCAGGCGGCGACCTGCGCTTCAGCGCCGTGGCGCTCGCGGGTGGGCTGGACTAGACGCGGTGCTGCTCCCAGTGCAGCCACGACGCAGTAAATTAGTGCAGAACACGCGAAAAGGTGCGCAGGATGACACCCGGAAGATTTTTGTTGGATTAGAAACGTGTACGACGCTAAATGTACCTTATGATTGCATGCTTACGACGATGGCGTATTGAAATATAGACTACAGCGGCCGGCGTGAATATGCGTTTGCATCGAATAGCACAGCAAGGTAGTAATAGTTCGTCATCGAGTAAGTATGCTTTTTCGTACGTAGAGGATACTCAGACTTCCCGATGCTTTAATTGAGGCGTCCAATCGCAAGCTATAATCGCATGTACGCGGCATGGAAACCTCAGCGTGCTACGCGCGCTAGAAGGGATCTAGAGTGTCGAGGGCAATTGATTCTGGCCCAGTTGCCAAAAGGTATTGCTGTAGATTGGGTTGGCGGAAGAAGCGTACTTGATGCTTCCGTCGCCGAGCTCGGTCTTGGCGGCAGATCTCGGTAAAATATGCACGAACTACTGTGTAAGCTCCAAGCGTATACAAACTTGTGCATCTGTAAAGAAGTCGAATTTCTCTTATAGAGTGTGCGAACGACGGCAGTGGTCTTTTCTTTTTTTCGAGCGCCTCTATCCTAGAGCCAGCTTTCAAGCGTCTCGATGATTTGATCCATCATATTGGCAGTTCTCTACTCTAATTCCGCCATGACTTTAAACAGTGATTCGGTAGACGGGACCCAAGCAGGAACGTGGTCAGAGATAACCTGTCCTAGATCCACCAAGTTAACCTATCCCAGTTTAATTCTACCAATGTTTCCCCGATAGTGGGGCTTATACTATAACACTAAGTGGGGCTAGAAAAAATTTTTTAGCTAATAGTGTGTTTTATTATTCTCTACCTTATTTTTTTATTATTCCCCGCTAATTTTTTACTAGTGGTTTTTCTTAAGATATATTCCCACCTTTTATATAGAAAAATTTCCTCCTATATACTTACTAGAATTAAATTAGAGCTAAGTCTAAAGAAGTAATAAACTATATTTAATATAACTCTATAATATTTCTAATTTAATTCTAAAGAACCCCTATAATACTTCTAATTTAATTCTAAATAATAATATATAAGTATTATAATATATATAAAGTATACCTTAGAGAGAGCACGTGTATAGATACTATAATACCACTACTATTATACTACTATACTAAGCTAGTATATCCTAGGAATTATTTCTATATTAACTCTAAACTAATTTTACTAAGATAATCTAAAAATTATTATAGTTATATTAGGTGAAGTTTACTATTATTATAAAGATAAAAATAGCGTTATATACTACTATATATGCCTTTAGAATTACTTTTATAATATATTAGAACTAATTCTTTACTAATACTAAAATAATTCTTTAGACCTTAAAGCTATCCACTAAGTCCACACTCTACTACCACTACCTTAAAGCCTATAAGGTTATAGTTAAGGACTATCCCTCTAGTCTCTATAAGTATAGCTATATAGTGAAAATTCTACGTAAGTTACTTTAGAATTATTTCTAAGTTCTTACTAATATAATTCTAGGCTAGTATATAAATATTATAACTATAAGGCAGCCGCTCTAGCTCCTACGCCTTCCTAAGGATAAGATATTACCTCCTACTAGGCTAGTGATTATCCTACTATACCCCCTACCTTAATTCTTTTTTAAGGTAAGAAATATTATAAAGAAACCTCTAAAATATTTCTAAGCTAATTTAAATAAGAAGCTAGTTTTTTTATACCTTATATAGTGCTAATACTAATCCCTTATTAATTTCTTATAGCTATAAGCGCGGCTATTAATAATAATAATAATAACACTACTTCTAAGAGTAATAGTAGTAGTAGTAGTAAGGAGGACTTACTTATACTCTCCCTAAGCGTATTATACTAATTTAATACTAAAATTAACTTAACTATAGATATAAGTTTACTTAAAATTATTTTATAACCTTTACTAATATAATTCTAGTACACTTAGAGCTATTAGGATATTAGTAATTAATACGCTAATTATACCGCTAAAGGCGACTATATTAGTAAGTATAAGAAATAATTCTAAAAAAACACTAAACTAATTCTAAGTAATATACCTACCTCTAGTTTAAGATAACTCCTACTTAGTATAGGTAACTAATTTAGAGGAGATAGAGTTAGATAATAATAATAAATCTAAATTTAAAGGTTTTAATAATTAATAATTAATAAGCTAGAATTAAATTAGAGCTAGTAG